>JAURVB010009605.1:0-48782 GCA_033002965.1 Piper betle | reverse complement strand
GTTCCGAAGTTTGAGCTCATTCTGATAAGTGCAGGTCACATTTATTCTAATATCTACAGATTAATATATGAAGTTTCAAGTTTCAACAAAGATGCTCATTTTGAGCTCGTTCTGATTTAATGGGCGGCATTTATGGGATGAATTAATGAAATCTAAAACCACAAGAAACCAGCTAAACTTGACCCATAACTTTGGAAGTGCCCTGTTCATCATTTGGCATGGCGTTGAATTGTTGGGGCTCATCAGGAGATTATTAAAACGAGAAATTTTGGTGTGGGAAATATAACCTGTAAAGTGAATGCCGTGAGCACAATGGATATACAAAGAGATCCAGTTTCTAGTAGATCTAAATCCAGATCCATTCTGCTGCCCATAATCCAAGCTACAATCACACAGAGTGGAACCTGAACACAACCATCAAATGAAATATAAATTCCCAAACTCCTATTATAATTTCACAATACCCACAAAATTGCAAATGAATCAACTTCTTAAGGTTCTTCAAAATCTTACCACAAACATGGCTATTTGAGTTGCAGATCCTAGTGCAACACCAAGAGAGATATCCTGCAGTTACACAACTGAACATGAGTTTTTTCGTTGACACAACAACCAGGTTGTTTAAAGTTTGATTTAACTCCATTAGACTCAATTTAACTCTACAAAGGATCGATTTGAAGTCATATGAAACAAGCTTATATGCTCAACTCGAAGTAGGTTGAAAAAACAATGATTTCCAGATGCATATGTTTACAGTAAGATATTAAAAAAACGAAGACTCAATAACAGTTTCAAATGAGAATCTAAAATTTAAATGGATGACTATATTATTTTCTAAACAATAATATCATGACCAATTAAGATATATCTTAGTTCTTCAAATAAAAAAATTTGTAAGTCTCGGTAAAGAAGAATATTAAGAAACACAAATTATTTAGCTAGCTCAAACTGATCTGAATCAACTCAAGCACAAATAGGCTTGAACTCAAAGACAAACAAGATGAGTTTAGCACATGAATGCTCATCCGATGAACTTCCCTAATAACATATGTTAGAAGACATGAGATTCTTACCAACTTGTTTTTGACTGCAAAGATGATAGCGCCGGCGTGTTCTGCTGCATTCCCAACAATAGGCAGCAAAATAATGCTAATGAAGCTAACAGATATCCCCCAAGAGTCGGACGCATCCTATTCATTATTTCAACGACAAATATATATATATGCATTAAGTTTCTTGCGCTTTTACAAACTACATATCAAGAGTGACACTTGAAACAAGCTGGTTTGAACGTACCTCAATAGTACCCACAACGTACTCAGACAAGACAGCAATGACTAATGTCATGGAAACTAGCCAAACCATGGCACTCTTGAAACCAAGAACAGGACCATCTTCTGATACTAGATCATCATTTCCATCTTCTTCCTGCTCGTGGATGCAGATTCATTACTCAATGCACACAATTTAGTGCAAGTGATCGTGAACAACTAATCTATTACGCATAGAATCGTTTACCTCGTCTGGTTCGAATAGTTGGCGATGTGTTTTTAGTTGGAAAACAAGATAGGCAAAGTAGGCGATGACCATGATAATACTGCTAGCTCTTGACAAATCAAGAACTGGTCCTGTTGTGAGTGTAACGTCGGGCATGGCGTATCTGAACATCAATGGCAACATGTGAAAAAGCATGGCCAGCAGCAGAAGACCAGAGTTAACGTCTGCTTGTCTCTGTTCAAATATATGGGAAAACATAAAATAGCATCAGAACTAAACAAATTAATCTGCAGTGCAAGTCGGAAAACATCAACCATATGCATGGTGGAAGCATATGTAAAAACACCATTAACTTCTCGAAAATTTTGGCTCAATAATTTTATGAGTCGGCTCCGCAACTAAAAAAAACATATAACTTCTTTATTTAGTCATATATGTTTGTCAATCTCAAATCTAGAAATATATAGCTTTTTCAAATTACTTTTTCATTGTTGCATAGAAAAATATTGTAAATGAGTCGAAGTAGCCTTCAAGCTAAGTTCGAGTGGGGAGTTCTCAAACTATTAGAAACAAGGCATGCGGGAAATAGCATTTTTCTTACTCTTTCGTATTTTTGTTCGCCGTAGAGGTTGGCCAATCCTCCACAGAACAGAGAGGTACCAAGAACAAGGAGCAGGTTGGAGAGGATGGAACCCAGAAGAGAGCATTTTACCACCTCTATCTTCCCTTTGTACAAAGCAAACAGTCCTATTATGAGTTCGGTTGCATTCCCACAAGTTGCATTGAGCAGGCCTCCCACTAAAATTCAATAACAAAACCAATAGTTAATCTTAAAGCTTTTTCTTGATGATTAATTACACAAGAATATTAAAGGATTGGTACAATGATGTGAAGGAAAATAAAATTACCCGTTGGTCCAGTGAAGAAAGCAATTTGCCTATGTAAGAAACAAGTTAATATATTATTATAAAAGTTTAATTAAGATGTGCAAAAAGGTTAGAATCCAGATTGCTTTTTGAGTATAAACACATGACAACCCAGTACTTACTCTGTGAGAAAGCTCACTCGCTCTGCTAATGGCGTGAGCCCAAGCAAGCTCAAAATAAAGACCCATGGCTGCCATCACAAAGCAGTCATTAGTATGTAGCCAGTTCAACTTATGCAAGCTAGCTAACTTGGTGTTCTTAAATTGACGTTAACTATATATATATATACCCTTCCAAACTGGTAAATTTGAGATACAACCGCTAAAGGGATGGCGGGGAAGAGAACTGAGAGTTTGGTGCCAAGAAGAACTTCTTGAAGATTGATGAGAAACTTCCTCAATGGACCGATTCTGAGTTTGGAGACAAGACTAAGGTCGGACTTTTTCCTAAGGGATGAAGAAGACATGTTGTGGGCAGTCCGGCCATGTTTGACCTCCTTGCTCAACCCCTTGAGGCTCCCTGCCTCTAAGCAACCAGCTTCATATTCAGATCTCATTTTGCAAGAGCAAAGAGTATCACTAAGCGACCAGCTTAGTGATCAAGTGCTTGTGGGTTGCTTGTTCACTGAGCTTGTGAGCTTGCTGCATTAGTATTTTATATAATAACACTGTTACTATTTCGTATTCACTACTGCCAATCCAAAGAAGGTTCCAAGAAGCTTCCTCTCATAAGATATGCCATTGCCGGGTCTTCAAGCAAGACACCTAGAAATAGTGGATGTTTCGGATTAGAGCTATCCATGTGTAATTTATTTGTTGATCGGTACCGAGTCTGTTTTTGCCTTAATCGCCAACACCAGACGCAAAGGTTGAAAACTCATCGTCATTATGAGGCTGACATTGGTATGAGTTATCTATCATTGATAAGTAGTCCAGTTCTCAAGTAGTTAACGTCAAAACTCTTGCAAATGTGTGCTGCCATATTCTACATCCAGAATATGTGAAAAAGCATGTTTCCAACGCAGTATATATTATTAGAGGACCACAAAGTTTTCTCACACACACAGCCAACAGCCAAAAATAGCAATTATCGAAGCGTTCGGAAAAAGAATCGGAAGTTCACACATCCACAAGATAAGTTGGGTGGCCGTCGCTGGACAATCGACCACTCTCGCATCAAAAATTGCGTTCAAGTATTGTGTGTTTCAACTTTCAACCATCAAAAACTACCAAACAAATACGGAAAACAACTTATACGATGCCTGTGACAGTCACAACCCTCGATAACAGATACAAGGAAGGTGGTGCGAAGCTTCACCCAACTAGAGCATGGCCCAAAAAAGAAGGAAAGACAAGATCAGAGCTATCCAGTTCTTGTAAACTTACAAACTAAATTCATGTGGGCAGAATTTCACAAACAAAAAACCATTGTCCTGTTATTGAAATTGCAATTTCCAGGAAGTTTCTTTCGGCGTATGTAGTATAGCATGCTGATAAATTTTGCTTTTGTGATTTGGAAGCAGACAAGGAACATGATTCAGAAAGCTCCAGAACTATGAGGAAGTTAAACGATGCTCAAGTATCTATCACTTGCGAGTACCACTGATATCCTATGATAAAGCAAAGCAGATAAGTAGACATACAATGAATGATTGAAGTTTGATGCATTATAACCAGAAGAACCACCAATAAAGAGCCAAAGGAGCTTAACAATATAAATTAGATTTACAGTTTCACAACCCCCCAGCGTTAAAGCCAACACAGCAGGTGGGATTCGCTCATTTTCTATGATCAATTTGCTGCGTATCTCATGGCTTGCACTCTGAGCGGAGCAGTGAAATCCCACTTCGATGAGAGGATATTGTTCTACATTTCTTTCAAACCTGATCACATCATAAGCTTCAAATGAAAAATTCCACATGCATAACAAGTACTTGAGTCGCCAAGCTCAAACAATGTTTTATTAGCTTGGGAAAAAAAATACTGTTTCAGTAGTATCAAGCAAGGGCTATTCAACTATCACAGTCGCCGCTGGCAAGTTTTGTGATTACTTCCAACCAATGTCTAAACTGGAGAAATAGAGAGAAGCAAAATAATATTCGTCGTTAAATTGGCATCAATGAATGTTAAAAATTGATTTACTTTGTAATTTATTGGGCTAGTGTCATAAATTATAATATGTATAAAGTCTATGGGCTATTAGATTCGTAAGCCCCGCTTGTCCAAAACACGAACCCGTGAGGTATTTTTTAGTTACGTAGAAAAGAGTACAAGAATAAAAAATTGGGACAGCGAGCCCTTCTCCCCTTATATTTTGGTAAGAATTTTCTTGTTATTTTATCAAATTGTTTCCAATCAGTGCTCTATCAATCTATCTTCTCCCCAACATAGAACTCATAAAATTAACGTCCCAGTGTTTTCGTAAAATGGCATGACACCGGTTTAACCTATTAACTGCCCAAAACACATGCAACAGACGGGTAAAAGATGAAAGTATCAGACCACACTCATAAAATTTCCAAAATTAATTGAAAGTGAATAACTAAAACGTCATACTTAAACTGATAAAAAAAATCATAAAGGAGAAAACAGATAAAACAGTCAAATAAAGATCTTTTAAAAAAAATTGGGAAAAAAATTTCCTCACCTAATATAATTAAGTATTTGATAATTCTATATTTCAAACACTAGTGGAAAATACCCCTTTTGACAATTAACTAAAATTCAGTGATTTATGTGACAAAAGGCATAGTATCAAATTGACTTTGGTGGAAAACAGGTGACAAATTTTCTACGAATTATTTCGGTGACAAACTTCGGTGATGACAAAATGGTAATAGATTGTCACTAAAAAATAGTGTCAAACACCGGTGGTCAACGTTGTTGATGTCAGATTTTTTTTAAAAAAAATTGTATTAGGCGGTAGCTAACATCAGTGGCGCGACAGTGGGGTGTCGCAATGGTGAACGACAATGGCGCGTTGGGGTGGCAGAGGGCAGCTAGGGGCAGCGGTGTGCGATAGTGGTGGACGATAGTGGCGCACTGTGGTGGTAAAGGGCGGTGGCATGCAAGGGTGGCAGAGGGTGGTCGGCGGCAATGTGCGTGTCGAGTGGATGGTGGTGCGATGATGGTGGATAGTGGTGGCGAACGGTGGTTGCACGATGGGGTGGGAGACAACGGTGATGTAAGGCGATGGAGGATGGCGGTGGCACGCTGGGGTGGTGGAGGGCAGCTGTCGGCGGCAGCGATGCACGCAACAGCAGATTGGGCAGGCGGACACGGGTGCGGCAGCGGTGAGGGGTGCAACAGCAGATGTTAGTGGCACAACCAAGTGTTGGAAACACCCGACCTTGGGTCTGCATGTTTCTAACACAAATGGCTGGCTAGGTCACATGCGCCTATTAGGATTAATGATGTAAAACCCATGACTCAAGTCAGAGTTTTATATCACCAAACTAATTAGTTCAACTATTAGTTCAAGTCAAGCAAGTTTCATGACCTGCATGCTAAGCCAAGGTTAGCCATGCGTTATGAGCAATTAAGGTCAAGTGTACTCGAGTATATGATGATAACGTTAAAAAATAATGAGAAATAAGTTATCAAAGTATATTAGAATATGCAACTATTTTTTTATATACTTAATCATAGAATTATTTTTAGGCCGAATAACACATTAGGAAGTGTTATAAAACAGTTTGAGTGGCTTATAGTTATAGAACATGTCATTTTGATGTTTTGATGTGTATTATATTTTATGAGATTTTTTCATATTTTTCTGGATTTTTTTGAACTTATTAGGAGTTAGTTATTATTTTTTACTCAAGTCAGAGTCGTGTCAACTTTTATTTACAAGATCGCCACCAAACTTCACCCCAACCCTTCCCTCCCCTAACCCTCAATGCCATCCCCTCCTTGCCATCAACGCCTCCTCTGCCCGCCGTACTGTCGCCGATTGATGTCGCCGACTATCACAGAGTTGTCGTCGTGCTGTCCCCAGCCTTCCCAGCCACCACTCGGCCTCCATGACGCCTCAACGCTGCTCCCTAGCGCTGCCCATCCCTGGGCCGATTCGCCGCCGGCTGCTCCGCTTCACTGCTGCCGTGCCGCCGATGCCCACCCCCTTCGCCCAGGAGTATTTCCCCCATAATGAGGGCTACCACCGAGGCCGGCCAAAGGCCAATTGGATTAGCCGACTGACCACGGCCAACTCGCCGCCACCACCACAATGGCTTGCCGAGCTGGTTCCGACCTATAGCCCTGATTGCCTCACTGGAATGTTGAAAAAAATTGTCAAAAAATCGTCGAAAACTGCCAAAAAATTGGATTCGCTGAAATTCTCTAGAAATCACAAGATTTTTGCTGAATTCATCTAGCCAAACCCAATAGAACTTAGGATGTGGTCGGATGCCGAACTCGAGTCTCGAACCGCGCGACAAACTCTAATCGTTATCGATTGCCGATGACACGAGGCATAATTACCTCCGAATTAATTACTTAAAAGTGATAATTATTCGCATAACATGGTAGGATTTGATTGCTTGATGTGATAAATATTTTTATTGTAAATAAAAATGAATTGTGTGATTTGAATTCTATTAAAATAAATACTAAAGAACTAATTAAGTAAATTAAGCATGTACTGTTAAGCAAATGCAACGCAGCCTAGAAAATCTGATATGGATTGATACGTATGACTTGATGGGATGTGTGCCTTGATGTGTGTGTGCTATAGGATGTGTCGAATGCATTATAGTGGCCGTTAGCTTTTAGTTTTGATGTGTAGGTATGGAGTAGGAGTTCGTCACCTAGGTGTGTGAACACGATTGGAGTTTCTATCAGGTTCGTTTAGGACTCGCTTTTAGTTTGACTCCTCTACTCTATTGTGATTTGTTCTTAACAGGTAAGCGGACATGTCGAGTGATAGATTTATCGCATCCTACTCCACACGGGCCATTTAATCGCACAAATTTTTAGATTAATAACCCTCGATGATGAAATCCCTCGACTTTATTTTCGAAAACTCAGATCCAAATCATGATGCCTTCGGCCTACTATATTACAATCCCTACTCAAGCCAATGTACATGTAGTTTTCTCAAGTTTTCCAGTGAGATGTGAAACAAGGGAAAACTTACAATCACGCTACGTGAACGGGCCCTTGCCAGTTGAAGTTTGCTCGAGATTGGTGAGCATGACGTTCCATTCCTAAGGGATCCTGACAACTCCACCTTTGAGTTCCTCAAACCCAAAAAAATGTGGAAGATTACAGGTACTACAATGTAGCGCATGTCTAAACTTGTAGTTTCAAAGGGTATTGAAGGCGCATCCCTAAGAGTACTCGACTTCTGTGCTCAGGGCCAGGAGTAATAAGATAGATATAAAGGGTTGAAGGAACAAAAATTAATTTTCTCGCATAAGGGATAGTTTTAAAGTTGCCAAAGAATGAGATGAGATAGAATGGGACGTTGTCGCGCTGGAGGTGGAGTTCCTCAAACCCGAAAAACCTAAGTAGAGCCCTTATGAGAGTTTCTATGAGAAGTATGAGAATGATTTCTTTTAACATGAGAGTTAGCTCTCCTGTGCCAACTTATGTATTAGTTATTTTTAGATCAGTAATGCTCGTTACCGATATTTTTCAATTATCTATGTAGGTGAGAATCTTGAGGACTAAGTGCTGTTGGGACTACGAGGAGCAGCGATGTACGATGCACACTTGTATTTGCTAAATGAAATTTATATTATGAATGATTAATCACTATGAATGATGTGAAATAAATGTTATGAGATTTTTATTGCTGGAGATGATGAGTGAATTTGATAAAATGTTTTGCATGTGATTGAAAATTGTCAATAGAACTGAACATGTTGAGCAATGGAGTGTAGACTTGGCTCAGAAGATCAAATATGTTGTAAGAAAACATCATATTTGTGATATGTTTTTTTAGTGTTATATATATATATATATATATATATATATATATATATTGTTGTTGTTGTTGTTTACATGGTGGTCCCTATTGCACTTTTAGGGGAGACTCTATTCATTTTATTTTAAAAATAAATTTTTTTTTTGAACTTTTCATGTGTTTGTTTTGTTTTGAACTTCAATACATATCATAGCATGCATTTAGAACCATGGTAGGGCCTAAACATCTCATTCATGCATTGAATGCTTATATCATTGTCTTGAGACGCCAAGGTTAGATCGAGGTCAGCTTGACCGAATCAAGTAAATTAGCGAATGGTTCAGTCGCAGGTAGTATTTTCGGTTTGGTTTGCGAGTGAGCCGAAATGGGGTGTTGCAATCTTGGTATTAGAGCTAGCCCTTGGTTAATTAAGATGGTAGATGTATTACAGGTTACATGTGTACAAAAGCTATTCCGAATTGTGCCGATAGGTATATTTCTGTCTTAATATTTTTGTTTGTAGATTTTTTTACCAATCAGTGGTGTGACAGGGCATTCAAGTTAGAGGAGAGATTACTAGTAGGATGGTAAGATAGACTCGTAGGATGCAGATCAGGGCCCCATCCATTCCATTGCCAAGACAAGCTAGTCCTAGCCATCGTCACAGTCACGCAACATCTAGTTCACCGAGTACTACCTTGCCACAAGGAGAAGCCAGTGTGCCAGTCTTAGTTAGTTGACGTAGTGAGAGTCATCGCCGTAACATTCACCACAGTAATAGTAGTCGACAAGAGAAAGATGCAGCGATTGCCAGATTGGCTGAGATGCAGATACATATGCAGTGAAACCAAGAGGAATTTAGGAGAAAGTTCAAACAGATAGCCCTCTCTGTAGCCAGAGCTAAGAAGAGACCAGCTATGGATGATGAGGAACGAGGAGTGCTAGCAGTTCCCATAGGCCTTCTGCCGCTGCAACAGAGGACTACTCAAACAATGGCTCCTTTATTTCAAGCAAAAATAGGACTAGTTGTCAGTGGACCTATAGTAGCAGGTAGCAGGTAGACTACAGATGGAAGGGAAGCTACAAGATTTGATAGTGTAACTAGTAGGTATATGACTACAGTTTCTGCAATATGAGCTAGGGGAAGGATCTAACCAATCAACTGAGGCAAGGAATTTGGGACGGTGGCAGTATGAAAAGTTTGTGAAGAATCGGAAGTTTGGTAGTATGACATGCCCAATGAAGCACAAGGTACACATCATTACTGGGACATTCCAAAATGAAACTAGAATATGGTAGGATTCATTGTAGAATTTCACATTTACCCCCCAACAACCCCAGGACATCACTTGGGAAGAGTTCATAGCAGAATTCGATGGGAAGTACTTTTCCCCAGATTCCAAGAAGATAAATGAGCAGGAATTCCAAACCTTGTTTTAGTGTCTCATGACAGTGGTGCAATATGAGACCAGATTTAGTGCTCTAGAAAGATTTGCACAAGATTTGGTTCCCACCGAAGGAAGAAGGATAAAGTGTTTTTATGAAGGCCTTCATCATGAGATCAGGATGACCAATTTGGATAGGAAGTTTGCCACCTTTGGAAATGTAGTTAGAGTTGCAGATGAGGTAGAGGGAGTTATAGCTACTCGACCTCGCTGAGATTTTGACAAGAGGTAACAACATCCAAGGCTGTATCAGCTAGAGCAGGGAGCACAACAGAGATGTTGAACCAGTTGGCAGGAGGGCTATGGATGGCCAAGTTCAGGGCAACAAACCACCTTTCTATCAGAATTGTAAATGTCATCATGGAGGCGAGTGCAGAGCAGGCATGAACACATGTTATAGTTGCGATCAACCTGAACATCGAGCCACCGAGTGCAGAGTAGGCACTAACGCATGCTATAGTTGTGGTTAACTAGGGCATAGAGCCACAATATGTGCAATTGGCCAAACTAGTAGTTAACACTCCCAGTGCCTCAAGCAAACTTATACTCCTAGCTCCCCAATATCAGTAATAGTAGAGAGGCCAACAGGGCCAAGGTTAAGACCAAAGAGGTAGAGACCAACAGCCACCAATATAGCAACAGAGGGAACAAAACCATAGAGGGTACATGGTTGTAGGGTAGGCTAGATAGCAGAGGGGTAGACAGCAGGCACCACCAGCTCAAAATTAGAGGGAATAGAATCAGGCAATACCACTAGCAGCATCTCCTGCCCCAGCACAATCGCAGCTAGTGAGGATTTACATAGCCATAGTTACAAAGGCACTTGAGGACACGACAACCGTGACAGGTATGATTTTAGTAGGCTTTGCACATGCATGAGTCTTATTTGATTCTGGTTGCACACACTTATTTATCTCATACACATACATAAGCAGAATTGTATGTAAGATAGAAGAGTTAGGACATTCATTATTAGTGTCCACTCCTGCCGGTAGTGTGATAACTACGGACAAGTGTGTGCGTAGCATCCCTGTTGAGATTCAATAACGACAATTTGTAGCTAATTTGATATTGCTTAAGCTACAAGAATTTAATGTGATATTTGGAATAAATTGCATGTCCAAGCAAGGAGCGATGATAAATTTTCAAAGAAAGACGGTGACTTTCTGCCACGGAAGACACTATTTTTTTGTAGGGTCAGGGTGGAGATAGAGAACAAGGATGGATATTCTATTAGAATGCAGTGAGACAGTTAGATCGAGATAGTGAACTAATAATAATAGCATTAGTACTGAATGAGCAGAGTTTCAGGACACTTAAAGTGAGACCAACTCCAAAGGGACACGAGGATTTTGTAGTTTACCCAAATGCCTCAGGAATTGGTCTAGATTGTGTTCTGATGTAGAAGGGTAAGGTTATATCCTATGTATTTCGTCAACTCAAGGTGCATGAGAATAATTATCCTACACATGACCTAAAGCTCATAGCATTAATATTTACTCTCAGAATATGGAGGCACTAATTGTATGGAATTCTTCAAGAGTCTAAAATATATCTTTATGTAGAAGGATTTGAACAACATATAGAGAAGATGGATAGAGATGTTATCAGATTACGAGATTGATACAGCGTACCATGAGGGTAAAGCGAATGTGGTAGCCAATGTTTTGAGCAAGAAGCTAGTAAGAGGCTTTAAAGGATTGGCAGCAGTGTCTATGACTCAGTATGCTACAGGCCAAACACAGCTGGTTGGAATGATGACATGATTGACCACTCAGCCAAGTGTGCTTAAACAGATCAGGGTTGCACAAGAAGAAGATAAACAATTGAGATAGTGGTTGGAAAATGGAACACACCAAGAATTGGGCAGAGATGTAGATGGGTTAGTCAGATTGAGAGGTTGACTATTTGTGTCAAATGTTCTAGAGTATCTTGGACTTTGAAGTATGATTCTTCACGAAGCTCACACGATGAGATGCTCAATACATTTAGGTGGAGTGAAGATGTATCACAATGTCTAATGAACATATTGGTGGCTAAGAATGAAGAGAAAGGTATACGATACAGTCGTTAGATGTTTGGTGTGAGAGCAAGTGAAAGCCAAGCATGTACATCCAGGTGGAACAAAGTGAAAGCCAAGCATGTACATCCAGGTGGAACACTACATCCATTAGAAACCCTAGAGTGGAAGTGGGAGAGCATAGTATATTACTTTGTAGTTGATTTGCCTAGAACCCACCAACAGAAGGATGTAATATGGGTCAAGTAGATAGACTCACAAAGAGTGCACACTTCATACCAATTAGGATGGATTCCCACTAACCAGTTTGGCCACTCTATATAGCAACCAGATAGTCATGCAACATAGAGTGCCACAGGAGATCATATTAGACAGGGACCCGAGGTTCACATGCCAGTCAAAACCGGCTCTGGATTGGTTAGCAGGCCGTTCTATTCTCGATGGATCCTGAAAACTCCACCTTTGAGTTCCTCAAACCCAGAGAAATGTGGAGGATTACGGGTACTACAATGCAGCCCATGTCTAGACTTGTGGTTTCAAAGGTTACTGAAGACGCATGCTTGAGAGTATTCAGCCTTTGTGCTTAGGGCCAGAAGTGATACAGAGGATATAGATGATTGAAGGAATAAAAATTGGTTTTCTTGCGTAAGGGATAGTTTTAAAGTTGCCGAAGAATGAGATGAGATAGAATGAGACACTGTTGAGCCGAGGTCATCGATTCGTAATTAACGCCGTTATGAAAGTTTTTATGAGAAGTATAAGAATGATTTAACATGAGAGTTAGCTCTCCTGTGCCAGCTTGTTTATTAGTTATTTTTATATCAATGATGTTCGTTATTGACATTTTTTTATTATCTACATAGGTAAAAATCTGGAGGACTGAGCGCTGTCGGGACTGCGAAAGAGCAGCGATGTACGATGCACACTTGTACCTGCTAAATGGAATTGATATTATGAATGATGAATTGCTATAAATGATGCAAAATGAATGTTATGAGATTTTTATTGCAGGAGATGATGAGTGAATTTGATAAAATATTTTACATGTGATTGAAAATTGTGAATAGAATTGAACATGTTGAACAATAGATTGTAGATTCGGCTCAGAAGATAAAAAATGAATAGAATGGAAATGTTGCAAGAAAACATCATGTTTGTAATATATTTTTCCAATATATATATATATATATATAGTTGTTGACATGGTCGTCTATATTGGACTTTTAGGGAAGACTTTGTCCGTTTTGTTTTAAAAATAATTATTTTCTTTGAACATTTAGCGTGCTTATTATGTTTTGAACCTAATTGTATATCATATCATGCATCTAGAATCACAATAGCACCTAAATATTTCATCCATACATTGAATGCTTAAATCATCATCTTGAGATGTCGAGGTTAGAGTCGGGTCAGTTTAATCGAATTAAGTAGATTAATGAACGAATCGGTCGCAAACCAAAAGAGGGTGTTACAAATAGTGCCAGTGACACCATTAATTATTATTATTATTATTTTAAATTTCAAAATTTTATAGCTAAAAATGATGTCAAAATTATAGCAAATATTTTTGACACACAAATTTTCAATGACAATTTGGTGATAAATTATTAAAAATGTACCACCAAAATTTTTTTGGAAAAATTTTAGTAGCATATTTTTTTCCACCAAAAAATGGCATCAAAACGGTAAGAAATATTTAGTTACCGAATTTTTAGTGGCAAAACAAAGATTTTCATGTTGCTTTAAATCGGTGACTTTTCCCTGACATTTTTGTCACTGTATTTCGATGAAAAAATGGTGGCAAATTTGTCACTAAAAATTTTAGTAACATGAGGTCCATTTTCCAGCAGTGAAAGGAGTAAGAATACGTCATCTCGTAAAGAATAAACACAAATCACATTTCCTTCAAATAAGTCACACAAAGAAAAACCTTCTAAAACAATCATAAGATGACAATGTACCCGTTGAACTTGTCAAATTAACTACTGAAGGAAGAGTTTAGGAGATTGTTTTTCGAAAGCCTTAAATTATGTGGGCACGATACTAGAAGCCGCCTCCAACACCTGATATCTGTTTTACAGCCTGAAATTGTTTACCCAGACGTCTGCTTCTACAAAGCTGCTTTACAAATAGATGGAATCTGGTGATGGCGACTTTCACTTCTGGTCAGTAACTGCCCCCCTAGGGCTGATGCAATAAACACGAGAGCCCAGATGTCGTATATGCAAATCAGCATCTTTGCACCCCCTGAAAAAAAGCGCCTCGTCTTCTTTGCCAATCCTTCTACGCCAACTCATTAAAAATGCTGGCCGCGGAAGACCTACATTTTTTTATAGAAAAAACATTACTAAATTGGCCAATGCACTTCCTGAAAAATACACTTTATGCATCATTCCGTGCTTGATAAGAATAAAAAGTTATAATGTGGTGATACCTGTTTCAGAAATGGTTGCATCATTTCCCATAAGCTGAATAGGGTTGCCATCCTCAGGTTTATATGAATTGAGAAGAAAGGAGAGGGTTCTTATCAAATTGGGATATTGTTTGACATCTGCAGTTCGAAAAAGAGAATAGATAGACAAGAGGTAACTAACAATCGCAAATGATGGTTATTTCATGCTTAAACAATGCACATATACCGCCAGCTTATCAAATGAACCCAATTACAAAATATAAATTTCACAGATAAGAAAAAATTTTGGACTTGAAAGTATGCCAAGATCTTTCTGATATTGCAACGTATTGTAGTTTTTTAGAAAATCTCCTCTTAATTCTGGCTGGGGATCCCAAATGGCCCAGATTAATGTGCTCGATGCGTTCTTCAGGATTATGCAATGTCAGATTTTGAACCTTTAGAAGAAGTCAAGTGCTGAGAAACAGAAAAGGCACTTACATAACAGTATATCACTTGCAATAATCAGGTCCCAGCACGAGTGAGAAATTGGGAAGGTTTCACCCCAAGTATCTGAGAAGAAGACATAACAATGCATCACTAGCAATAATCTGGTCCCAGCACGAGTGAGAAATAGTGAAGGTTTCACCCTATGTACGTGGGAAGAAGATGATATTTTTAAAAGCTTTATTACAAAGAAGAAGATAAAGAATAAAGTTTAAAATTTTGAATAATTAGGCTACTTTCATGGAGAAAGCCAGTTAAGAAAATAATAAATAAGTTTCACATGAACTGGGCACAACTTACGTCGCACATGTGGCAATATAGACAGCCCATTAACCTCGCAGTTATAAGATATGTTCTCCTCAACTTCCATATCATCCAGATCAGACGTTGTGATGTCGACTTGAAAAGACTTCTTCATAAAGATAGCCAAAGCACCAGTTCCACTGTATAGAAGTAAAGATATGTCCCAATTGAACAACTTACAAAAAAAAGTACAAGTATTCAATCAGTCACAATAAAGAGCTTTCTCCTGTACAGTTCAAGAACTTATTAGCGCAGAAAAACACTGTAATAGATCAATGAGCTGCAAAAGACAAGTCAGCACAGGATCAGAGAACAACAAAAATACCATAAAAGCACTGGTTTTTGCTCTCTTTCAAGCTGCAACGTGCTGGCCTACTCACCCTATGCAGCATCCGAAGTTTCGAATTTAGTAAGGCAATTAAAATTTATTAGTAAACTTTGCAGAAAACCTAAAATTTCCCCTTATCCATGAGTCCTGTATCTCATACTATTGATCAAATCCTTTAATTACCAACACAGCTCACACATTCTACATCCAAATGAATCACAACAAGCTAGTCCTCCTCATTCCCAATTATTTCTACGACACAAATAATTTAACACAACCAAGACCACAAGAAAAGCAAAAAGTAAACAACATCCAGACATTTACAGCGAAAAGAGAAAAATACAACAAAGCAAAGAACTCCACCTAATGCACGTAGGAAAGAGAAAAACAAATAGCACAAAAACTAATCCGTGAATATAATGTTAGCAACACACACAATCCCCATATCAACCTGCCCAACTCCAAAATCTGACGCCCCTCCACGCGCCGCCTATTCGCCACCAACCACTCCGCAAACGCAAAAGTACCAGGCCACAGCAGATTCGCATTGGCGCGATGAAAAGAGAACTCTCGAACAATCAGTTCCTACAAACAGTACCACTTCAACAATCACGACAATCAAACAAACAACAAAGAAAAAACAAAGAAAAGAGAACTACCATTCCAGGAAATCTATGCGCTCGCTCCACATAATTCGTCTCCTCGCTTCCATTCTCCGCCTCCCCTGTTTCTACACAAAGGAAGCACCGTTAGATGACGACGACGAACAGTAAGAAGACGAGCGAAAGCAGGAAAAACGGTCGAACCAGCAGTGGAAGCATTGTCTCCGTTGTCGTCGTCGCCGCCTCCGTGAAAGAGGGCGGAAGGAGAGAAGATCGCCGTATCCATCGCCGCTGCCGTCAAACCGGGAAGCCGGGGCGCGGCGGCGTTTGGTTGGGCTTCTGGTCTGTCACTCTGTTCGTTGATGGGCCGCCAAACGAGCCAAGGCCACCTCGGCCCAATCATGGCCAAAATCAAAGATACTTTAATTATTCTTATAATTAATATTTTTCTTCGCAGTAATAATCTGCGCATAACCTATTCATTGGGATCCATTATTAACTGTACGTCTTACAACAAATCTTTACTCTTTTCTTCGCTATACAAAGACGATGATTTCACGAGTTTTTAACTAAAATGGCGAGAGAATCATGTTTAATTATTAAAAAAAATTATTATAATTATAAAACTATTTTTAAAATTAATTTTTTTAAAAAAATAAAAAGAGCCGCTCCGGCCATACATGGGACTAGAGTATATTTATAAAAATTAGAATCAGACATTGAATCGAATTGGAATAAAATCATTAAATAAGACTAATTTATTAAAAATTGAACAAGAATCAATTTATTTGAATCACTCAACATCGGTAAATTATTAGTTATAGAATATATTATTTTAATATTACAGTATATATTATATTTTATATTATATTTCTTATATTTTTTGATTTTTTTAAAATTATTTAAAGTTAATAATTATTTTTTACTCCAATCAATTTTAATTACGAGAATGCCACGGATTATTTTTTCCCTAATCCTCTCTCCCCGATCACTATGCGTTGCCCCTCCTTCACCCCAGTCGGTGCCGCACCACCCCATCCCCCGCTGCCCTTGTCCCCCAGTCCTCATCCCCAGCAGCCACCCCATCCCCGCTCCCCATCACCCTCGTCCCCCATCCCCTGTCGTCACCCTCATCCCCGTCCCCTATCGCCCCATCCCCTACCGCTTCCCATCACCCTCGTCCCCCATCCCCTGTCGTCACCCTCATCCCCATCCCCTATCGCCCCATCCCCTACAGCTCCCCATCACCCTCGTCCCCCATCCCCTGTCGTCACCCTCATCCCCGTCCCCTATCGCCCCATCCCCTACCGCTCCCCCAGTCCTCATCCCCTGTAGCCGCCCCATCCCCTATTCCCAGTCATCCTCGTCCCCCATCCCCAGCCCGTGGCCCTCATCCCCGTCCCCTATCCCCCATCCCCTGCCGCCCTTGTCCCCCTATCTTCCCCGGGTGCAATCACTCCTGCCTACTCACCCGACTCTGAGCCAAATTAATTTGGGATCAATCGGATTGAAATCAGCTCGGCTGGACTGGTCCGATTTTCAAAAAACCTCGTCACCCCTTTTTTGACTCAGTTTCCACCGAGTTTTGCAACAAGGACCAGAGCATCTTGGTCGCTCCACTTGAGCACCGCCAATTTGGCTGAACAATCGGCGGAGCACCATATCTAGTTATCCAGCGCTCAAGGCAATTTGGCTGGAGTTTGGTAAATTTGGCCGGATGTCAGCAAATCTCCAGCAGCCCTTTTTTTAATTTTTGGAGAAAGTAATTTAAAAGGCAGTTTTGTCATTATAACAAAATTTTCGTTTTTTATAATCAAACATAATTTTCTCACCATTTGATATTAAAAATAATCCTTCTTTTCTTGTGGTAAAAAGCTTGATTCACGTTTAGAATCTAGAATAAAAAGGCGGAACTAAAGCAACAAAATCTCATGGCCGAGCGACTCATTCTTAGATCATATACTTCACTGTAGGAATTAATAGTTCTTATTGCATATTAGTTTAACAGAGTCCCATATTTCATTGGGTTATCAGATACAACTAAAGTCCTGTCATTCCGAGGCCCAATCTGATGTCATAAGCTCATAATTTAAACATGGCAAATAATTCATCCCATATATAGTTAATACACTTAAATTTGAAAATGTGAAACAAGAGGAACATCAGAGAGGTAGCTCGCCACTATCAGCTATGACAACTTTGCTTTTGGGCGTACCATTTTGCCTTCCTTCTGCTTCAATCTTGTACACAACATCCATTCCAGAAAGCACTTTGCCAAAAACTACATGCTTTCCGTCCAACCTGTTATTAGTAGGAAATATGTCAGCAAAACTTACTGCGTTTTTTGTCTACAAATGAACCCTCAACTTAGAAGTATGAACCTTACCAGCTAGTTGTCACAGTTGTGATGAAGAATTGAGATCCATTTGTGTCAGACCCAGCATTTGCCATAGAAAGAAGTCCTGCATAGTTGAAAGCTAAACTAAATGACCATATACTGGAAGCAGAACTGGTACAAAATTCAATACCTAAAATTCCCGTTCGATATGGAGACATAATAATACACAAAGCAAGAATCACCTGGTCCAGTGTGCTTCAATTTGAAGTTTTCATCAGCAAACTTGGTGCCGTATATTGACTCGCCTCCTCTACCATCACCTAAAGTAAAATCACCTCCTTGGAGCATGAAGCTGGGGATAATCCTGTGGAAAGCACTTCCCTTGTAGTGCAGATGCTTCCCACTTTTTCCAATCCCCTTCTCTCCTGCATAACAAATCCACTAGCTTATTGAAACATTTATAAGCACATTTTATTCACAAAAAAATATTCAAATAGCATTAACGAGAACAGTTCCCAAACCATTTAAAGATTGTAATAACAGATAAAAAAAACTACGACATTTAAAGGTTGTAAGAGCACCAAGGCTCAGATTCAGCATCGGTGATCAAGAGTCATAAACTTAAGGCAGACAAGAGCAGGCATCTTACCAGTGCAAAGAGCACGGAAGTTCTCTGCATAAACAACAAGCAAGATATCAGACATCAATAAAAAAGCAACACAAACAAAATTAACACAATCACTGGCCCAAAATCTTAAAATTATGGTTCAAAGCAGCACAGATTGGTTACCTGCTGTCTTGGGCACTGTCTTACCAAAGAGACCCATAACAATACGCCCTGCAAGAAAATCAAACCATCAAAAGTTCAGCTGGAGTTTTCAAAACCTGTGCCATGTCAAAATGACAACATTCCACCAATCTACAATTGATGCTTTTTTGCACAACGATATTAGCCAGTTCGTCTAATACCAAATAACGCGCCTGGGGCGAGTCTGCACTTGGGGTTTAATGGGTTATTAAGTCAATTGTTAGAAGCCCCTTTTTTATATAGTATCTAAGTTAAGCCCCTTTCTCAAGATTAATAAGCTGGCTTAAAGTTAAGCTTTTGCTTAATTTATTATTCACTTTTTCCTCTAGTTTTACTTTGTTTTCTCACTTCAAACATTTATTTGCTACCAGATACTAAACAAGAACTTCAATCCACAGGTAAATATCAATCAGCCAATTCTAGCGGGTAAAACACGACGGCTAACGAATGGTACCCGCAGGATTTCCAGCAATCTCAACATCAAAATAAACCTTGTGAGTGACTTCCTTTGGATCAACCTTGCCCTGCATCAAAAAACCAATATGTCATGCAGATCGACCACATATATCCAGAAAAACCCACTACTTTTATGCACTCCAAAACAAAACAATCAGATCATAAATCAAAATGACCATCATTCATGAGTTGGTAAACCTTAAACTACTACAAGGCGAACAAATTACACCAGTTTCAACCCAAATCACAGAAAGAAAGAAACTTTACGGCAAATGCAGGCATCGCAGCTCATCGGGTGATGATAGGGAGTTACCTGAACCGGAAAAACGATGGCGCAGAAGACAAGCACACACATCGCCGCCGTGCGAAGAAGCGCCGCCGCCATTATTGCTGTCGCCGACGCCACCGATCAAACATCGACGACCGGGGAATCCTCGCAGGTTTATGCGACGGCACGAGATGGGCCTCTTTCGGGCCCATCGAGAAGGCCCGTGTGGTTTTGTACTAAGGCCCAGCAAAAAGAGTGGTTTTTGTAGCACAATAATCTATAGGGATATTACATATTCATTTTTTATATAAGCACGTTGTGATTTATTATCGTCTGATAACATTCCATTTAGATCATAATAAGATTCGATTGTTATTTTTTAATTCACTACTGTTCAAGACTATTATTGGTGGAAACAAACAATAATATACATTTTCTGGGTGGTAACAACTAGCAAGCCTTAAATTACAGGTAATGCACATGATTAAATAACAAGGAAATCACTGCCTCACAATATTCATAAAACTGGAAGATTTGAAGTACAATCATGAACAGCCGTAAAATTACAACAGAAGAATGGAAGACTATTTTCGATATGGGCGACAATTACAAACAAGTGCTAATAGTTAAGACTTTGTGGACTAAACATATAATAGTTTTCAATGCCTTCGGGCGAAATAGGCCGCTGATGCTATAACAATTACCGAGGGAGAAGACAACAGTGCCCAAAAATATCTCTTGTTTGCTTTAGCAATTGAAATTCTCACTAATTGGACTTCATGGTTAAAAGCTTCAATTATGGCTTCCTTGGCTTCAAATGTGACTTCCAAGCTCTTGATATCTATTCTTAGTCTTTGTCGCCGGTGTCTCACTCCATCCAAATTGCTTCGAATTTTATCTCGCTGCGTGTGACCAGGTTCACAATGGCAATAACACTAATAAAAAAATGGTAGGTGTTAGGGACCGCGAAGAAGATGGTGAGTGCGGAAAAGGAGAAAATGTGAATGTGATTCTAAGCCAAATCCGCCTTTGCATCCACACGACAAATCCTAGAACATGCGAAATGGAAACCAAACTTTTCCGCAATTCGTTCCTGATGAGATCATGACAACATTGTGGCGCCCATCTTGTGCGCAAAACACCGGTCCAGAGCAAGTCCCCTCCACAACGCAGGCAACACATTGCTTACTACAATTGCCTCTCGCAACCCAGGATGAGCTCACCATTTCACCTCTCCCCAACTGGCCACTACTTGGACCACCTTATCTGATCAATACCTCCTTCACCGACCCTCTTCATTACTTCCCATCTCTCTGCCGAGGTCAAGACTCAAGGCTATAAATATTGCAGTAGCTACTGTTGACATGCTCATCACACCCAATTACCTCGAGTCCTTGTCGTACGTGAGTACTTTTACTTATATACTTTTCATACGCACTAGGATGCGAAATTGTTCTTGTAAGTTTGTTGTTGATGGGTAGATTGTGATTGCATATATGCAGGTGCTTTGTTCATGTAAGTTTGTTGTTGATGGGTGTATCGTGATTGCATATATGCAGGTGCTGGGATTGGGGATTGTGGTTCATATCATGCCGAGCAGAGTTTTCTCCTAGTACTGCTTCGCCATTAGGTCAATCTGGAAGCTTGATGTCACATGGCTGATTTTATGGTATAATTTTTTGTCCTAAATCAAGACCAATGTGGCATTTTTTTTCAGAATCACTCCGTCTTTCACAAGTAATGCAGCAAAACACAATACTATGATAATAACGGAAGCAACCCGGCACTAACAAGCAAACCCAAAACCCTTATATTGCACTCAATTGCTAGTACATATAAGATGAAGTTTACAGCTACTGATAATTTACAAACTAATCATAATCTCAATAATATCAACACGTCGCAATAAACATGCCAATTCACCAACCAAATATAGCATAATGTCCCAACCAAATACCTCTATTTGGTTATGCAAAACCCTTGAATCCATTTAAGGTTTTGTACTCGACATCAATCAAATAAGAATGTCGACACTATCAATTTACGAGACCCTTCCCAACCTTAACTTCATTCAATAAAACAAAAGATTACAAGCAATCAAACTCCATTGACTACTTATCACGTTGTGGACATACAAACCCATAACTTAACCTCTTTTCCCTAAGAAAAGCCATAAAGACAATGAGCAATCCCCACTCACAATAATCCTCACCAATAGAATCCCAAGTTGTCCTTCATAAAATGAACTTATGTGCATGCAATTCAACTCAATAAAAATAGTAAACAGGTCATATAACATAAAGGTGTACCTTGATCCAAGTATACAATCACCGGTATAAAGTTTCAATCCTCAACATGAAGAATCGACCATGACAACCTCAACTCGTCTCCTACTCTTGATCAAAGTTGTCTCCCCTTTATCTCTTCTCTGAAAATCCCCTTCAATGAAGTCGCCTCTCCTCCAAAGGAGTTCCATCATGTTCAACTCTATAGGAATAACCTTTATATACTTATCGATCTTAGAGTTATAGTTGCACTCCAACACCAATTAGGTTAATGAGAAAGTCAAGTTTTACTCCAACTCTTCCCATCATGTCATGCAAGACTCCAGCTCTAATCAAACTCTCCCTTGGTGCATCTTGACAATGTAGTTCAGTCTCTTAGCTGGTCAAAGCTCTCGAAATCTACCAAACCTCAAACCCTAATATATGATCTCACTTCTAGGGTTTGATCTTGGTCTAACTACAGTACAACCAACTTGATCACAAATTCTAATTCACCTCAAAGTTCGTATCCTCCATGTCCACGTGTCCATCTAAACTTCTCTCTTTAAGCTTTATTCATGTCCAAGTCATTAAAAAATCCTTAAGTCACCAACACACAACTCACCCAAGAATATTGATAAATCTTACTATCCCTAAAATTCCTAGTGCCACCAGGAAACCTCAACCAAATCCCGATATGTCGGTATTTGCTGCTCGTTCATGCCTAGCTCTCTTGTGTATGCATCCCGATACTGCTCGTTCACTAGTTCTCGGTACGCTCGGTATTCACCTATCGGTATGCTCGGTACTCTTCAACCTCACTCTACCGATACTGTAAAACCCGGGTATAATTTTTTTAAAAATAAATAAATTATATATATATATATATATATATATATATTTGTCAGAGATAAGGAGGTATGAGATAGTTAGTTAAAATAATTATGCGTATATCTTAGATATGGATAGGAAATTGGGAAGTTGGCGGAATTTGTGGAGATTTTCAGAGTTGGGGGTTTGACGCTTCTCACATAAATATACGCTTATAAATAAGTCATCCTCGTCTACCACCGTTGCCACCCTCTTCATGTCCCCAATCCTTTACCCTCCTTCATGTTGATGTTGTTTTCTCTTTGCAAGGTACCTCTTTTTGCTTTATTCTTCTTTTTGCCTAGAATTAGATCATGTCATTTATGCATATTTTAAGTTTAGTCCATAATGTTTTCATGAATAGCCTTCTTTTCTATGCTCTATTTTGCGTTGTTAATTAGTTTGGAGGTTTGGGCACTGTTTTGGTTGGCCAAATGCTGCTGTATTGCAAAGCCACGACGCTCATGTTGCAACGTTGTAGCACTGCAATTGTTGGGGTGTAGATGGGGTGTTGTTATATTGGTTTTGGGTTCATTGTTGTGTATTTTTCATGCATCTCTATGGAATAAATTTTGATTTGTCAATTCATGCAAATAAGAGGGTGACACATGTAGGGTGTTTTACTATTGTTTAGCCTTGTTGGATGCTTGAATGATCATTGCTTGGGTTAGTATGGTTTTGGGATGTGGTAAAATTATTTTATATGTTGGTTGATTAATTAAAGAAAAAACATGATTTATTTTAAGATAGGTTTAGAGAGGAGGTTTCTCTCTATACGACGTCGTATTGTTTTATTTCTTTGCTTTAGATGTTCTTGATAATTAATTACTAATAGTATTAATTAGTATTACTGTAATTCATTATGTTGTTGTATGATATTAAATATTAGAGTTAATCATGATATATATATGTGGATGTTAATTCTTATGATTAATTAATTAGCAAATCATATCTTAAATTATTTATACTACTATTTATATCTAAATTAAATTATTTAAAGATAATATCTTTCATTAATCAAGGAAGTAATATGTATATATATATAATCATTATCAGTTAAATATTAATTATTATTATTATTATTCCAAGTTATTAATTAATTAAAGTTGATATATTTAATCATTTGAGGAATTATCATTGGTTTATCTATTTTAATATTTTGTTTGCGATTATATATGATCAATTATTAATTTATGGATTAATAAATCAATCATTAATTAACTTTTATAAATTCATTATTTTTCCTTGGTGTGTGTATTTCATGTTGCATTCATGACATTCATTTAGATCTTGTTGAGTAGGATCTAATCTAATTTTTTTCCTTTGACTAGAGTCCACTTTTGGTACTCACGCATCAGTTCAGCGATGCTGCGATTTGACGTCGATATAACTACTTAAATGTTGTATATTCCTTTTTAGCAGCCCTAGTTGGCCTGAGTTCAGATTCGACCACCATGTACCGTGCAGAACTGTGGTCAAGGAATTAACTCAGTCTGACACGGGGCCGCACCTTTCAAATTATTTAAAAGATAAAATACTTGCCCCCATGGCGAAAAGGGTGACAGGGTGCTATGGCATAAGACGACTCACTATTCATTTGTGATACTGAAAGGGTGAGTCAATGTCAAATATTAACAATTATAGGCTGTGGGCCAAGTAGCGTGGGTGCTCTTACATGACATTGTAGTTGGATAGGGTGGCCACCCCTCCTGGCATAATTGGAGCTCGACATATGCTCATAATTACTAAAAAACTTAAGAAATAATGATATGGAATATATTGACTTGTTTCATGTAATTATGCAACTTAGTGATTTTATCATTAACGCAGTTTTGTGGCCATAGGTGAGCTGCTTCAGATTAAAACTTAAAGGTGTGGTTGGTGGTTCCTTTACCAACCTAGGTTTGAAGAATTGATAAATAAAAGTTGGACTTCTTTATATTATTTGAGTTATAATTGTGACTATGAGAAACAGTTTGGAGGCTATGGGACTTTACGATTGCATAGTTAGTTTATTATTGCATGTTATATTTAATATAGCATGATTTATTTTATGATTAATAAATTCTTAGAGATATTTGTCATGTTATGATGCATGTGTTTGAAATTTTTATATTTATATTCTCTGTATTTTTTGGTAACCCCGGCTGGCTAAGACGGTCGTTACAGGGATACTTGATAGCGTGATACCAATAGATATGCTCGAAACTGATGCTCAATCACCATCACTCGAACTTTTGGCACTGCTCGCAGTAGTAAGTCCCAGTAGCAGTAACCAATCAAGCTCAATCATGCTCGATCATGCTTGCTCCGTGGAACTAGGTATAGACATCTTAAGGTTAATTTGTTGTCGATAGAGCATATGTGCTCGGTATACATCTACCAATGCTCGGTATACACTTCTTCTCACTCGATAAGTTGTTTTTGGTTACCGATCACCAATTCCCGCTATGCTTGATATCAAGTGCCAATAACTGTGCTAATTACACTCCTTGGAACTCAATAACATATCTCAGTATCCCGACAACCTTCAACCATCATAGTTCAATCATTATTAATGGTAAATTGTTTTCACTACTTGGATAGCGCTAACTACCCATCATAGACTCAGGATAACTAGGAACAACTTCCAAGTCCTAATACCGGTACGCCCATAAAATAGACCCATAACACTTGCCATTGGTAAAGAGCCCATGACCAGTTGCAGAAACATCCTTACATTCTAATGCATTACCCTAACTTTCTATTCCAATGCATTACCTTTAACTTTCTAATGCTGATTTCCTTTTTCCCCACCAGTTATTAGAACAAGATTCTGACCAAAATGAAGGACTGGTAAGTGGGTAACTAAGTAAGTAAATAGTAACGCAATCTCAAGGGAAGCAGAGAATAGGAAAATCTGATCTTCATGTAACGAACCACAATCCCCAACTCCAACATTTATGAAGATTTAACTTCTTCCTCTACATGACCTCAAAGCCACAATGGCACTCATGCTTCATATGATGCTTCATAAGGCCGCGCGGCCAGATCTACGGCCACGCAGCCCAATCCAGGCTCAGCAGGGCCATGTCTGGCCACCCTGGCAGTTGGATTTGGCCGGTTAGCGGCCAGACAAGGCTAGCAGTGGCCGGCAATTTTTTTTTTTTTGCTGCGCAAAAAATAGTTTAATCTGAAAGCCTAGCCACCAGAAAATAAATGAACTCAATAATATCCTAGACATTATATATATATATATAGTCGAATTTGGATTAATTACAAATGAGATCGCTGAAATATAGTGAAACTGAAACCTTCATCACTCATGTCAATGGCGAGCAACAATTGCATTCAGGAAATTTTCGGCATATTGCTCCTCTGACCAGAGGCTCCAACCTTGGAGATCATCAGTAGTGGTGGGGGTGGTGGCCGTGGCCGTGGCCGTGGCCATAACCGTAGCCGTGGCGGTGGCGGTAGGACTCACTACAGTGATAGTGGAAGCAAGCTGTTTCAAGTCGACGTCGGATGACATATTCGGAAGCTCATTTGTAGCCTCCCCACTGGCAACATACCAGTCGGAGTGATCAAAGCCAGTTGCCGGAAAAAGATTGGGAATGGTTGATAGATCCTCGTCCATTGCCGGCGCCGTGGTCATCATCTCCTTGGGTATAGTAGCATTTCCTATTTAATCAAATACATAGATGCATCTTAAAAGAAAGATCTAATTATCCAATTATATGACCAACAAAACATAGGATTTTGTTTGTAACGCTAAATTAATTAGGCAAGATGTAGCTAGCACAAAGATAAAACTCTAATATTATAAATAAACATTTATTGAATAATTTGATATCTCAGGGATAGACTATAAATTTAAAGAAATAGTTTAATATTTGAATAATAAGATATATTATAGCAATTTGATTTATATTTGTATTTTTATTATATTTTAATTTCTCCTACTTTTTATGAGGACACGACTTTTATTTCCCTTTCAAATATTTATTAATAATAGTAAATTATGAATAATGAATCATCTAGATGACTGGTAGTGAATAAATGCATTTATTTATTCCTGGTTAATACAGCACTCAATATGTAAAGGTAAAATGGAACATCAAATAACTTTGCGACAAACTTGCCACGATACGAAGGAACAGTGCAAGTCCAATCATCTAACAAATTGCCCAAGTCCTGCGTCTTCGCAGCATCAGCGCCTTGAAGGAACAATGCACCGCCGTTGGATAGCATTTGATCTTCGTTCGAAAGCAACATTTGCTGCGATTCTGCAGGCATCAGTGGCCCGATATAAGGCGACAGAGAAGCATTCTCGTCGACAACTTGGTTTGAAGGGAGCTCCACCATGGACAAGGTTTGCACTGGTACGCACCGGTAGAATAGGGGCATCGGCTCGGGAGCCGGTGCGGCGTTGAAGACAAATGATTGAACCTGTGGTTGGTGGTGGCCGGCGAGGAAGCCATAGTTGACAACGGGGGAGTCGAGAGCATTCTGGTGATGCATTGCGGTTGCTTGTGGCTGGATGTCTGATGGGTATAGAGGCAGTCCCTGGCGTTGCATGCGCTTGGTCCTTGTGTTCCAATAGTTCTTGATCTCGTTATCAGTACGACCCGGTAACTAAATTTGGGAAGAAACTAGTAAATGAAAACAATTGAGGTATTTGATCGTTTGATAAAAAACAAAACACAACCAAAGGTTATTTCGATGATATATTAATATAGATGATTAGAACCTGAGCGGCCATGCTAGCCCACTTGTTGCCGAGTTTGGCATGGAGCTTAAGGATGACACGCTCCTCCTCGGGGGAGATGGCGCCCTTCTTGAGATTCGGCCGAAGGTGATTCGACCAACGTAGCCGACAACTCTTGCCACAACGAAGGAGCCCTGTTTTTTTCTGGACCGAGTTCCAATTCCCTTCGCCGTTCCTTTTCACGTACTCAACCAGCATCTTGTCCTCCCCAGCCGTCCATGGACCCTTCTTGAAGGTCTTCTTCCTTCGGTGTCGTTACTCATCCCGGGCTCCCACCGAACAAACCAAAAGAGAACACAAAGAAAATCCGTATGTACGGAAGGGAGACAGAGACAAAAAGTGCGAAAGTTCGCTTCACCCGCCCAAGTTAGCAACTAGATCCATCTCATAATCATAGCAGTATAGAGGAGGAGAAATAGTAATAATAATAATAAATAAGGAGAGGATAAAGGGAGGGGAAGACTTAGATTGGGTTACTCAAATGTGTTAAGTGCTAGATATGGGGCGTCGGAATTGGAGGTCGTAGCTTGCGTTTCGCTCCGAGACCCGCTACGAGGTCATCAACTCCATATAAGAGCTGTGAACTTTCTTCTACTCGTATTCACTCTCCTATATTTTCTCTCGATGAATCAATCATATTTGCGAGAAAATTTACAGATTATCTTAAAATATAGTAGTTACACAAATTTGTTATTTGCAAATCTTTTGAATAACTAACCTCTCCTTCCTCTTAGTTTCTCTCACAGACCTTCACCTTTCCCTCGAACTATATATCCCCTATTCTCTCCCTGGCTTATCTCCATGTGGCCCTCTTCTCATACCCGACGTCCTCCACACCTTTGCAGATAAGATAAAATCTTTTTTCTGTATGTTACTATCTTTTGCCTCAGTTAGTCTACTAGGATAATCGGAAAACATATTCACAAACAATAATGACAAGATAAAATCTACCTTATCTGTTTGTTCCTATCTTTTACCTCAGTTAGTCTACTAGGATAATCTGAAGACATATTCACAAACAATATTTTTTTAGAGTTATCCACAAAAATTACCAGCCAGTAGTATAAGTACAAATTTCATTAAAAAACATACTCGTTATGTCACACTACAAGCGCCTGGGCCCTTGACACACCCTCCAATGATTGCTCACCCCGTGAGACTCGATTTCCACGAGGAGGCTTGCCCCAGCACGCACAATCAAAGACGACGTGTGACAAAAAAATTATTCCAAATTTCAAATGTAAACATTCCTAGATTTTTGTTCGGTTAGTTGGGTACGTGGCTTTAAAAATAAGCCGATATTGGCCAATTTAAATTGGATTTAAAAGATTTTATTTTAAAAAAAACAAAAATAAATATGGTAAAAATTATTTCATGAATCAACCGATTTGAGCCATTCAGAGGCAAAGGACGGGGCAAGGCTAATTTGGGGGCAAGAGAATCCGAAAAAAAAAATGGTCGATGACATTTTTATAATTAAAAATTAACTCATTTTAATAAAAAATAATAATTAATTTTAAATAATTTAAAAAATTTAAAAAATATATAAAAATACTATAAAATATAATACAGCATCATTACATCAAAATAAAATATTCTATAACTAATAACCCGTCAATTTTATCCGGTTCAATATCTAGCACTTAACACATTGGAATTGCACATTCGGCTTCGTATCACTTGGATCTTCAAAACTTGTCTACAATGAAAAGCAAATTTATAACATCAACTCATTCACATTAACTAGGACGAGGGACAGCCAATAATTCTTGCACATTGTCAAGTATGTTGCACATCTCACTAAACATCAACTCATATAATTGTAGCTGTTTTACTCGACACTATCGATGTCATATGCATCATTCATTGCAGGTAGAAAAGAAAAGCAAGTTATCAATAATTCATTCATTCATATGCTCTCAAAGAAAAGCAAAAAGCTAACACAAGCAAGTAATCAATAATTCAATACAATATGAAAGATTTGACCGATCAACAAATGATTTGGTCTGAAAAGGCTGTCCCAATCATGTTTCAGGAAGCTATTTTTCAACTATGATACATTATCGGCAAGAAACAGAATGCAAAAATCAACAGCCTAATAGGAGTGGCAAACGTTAGGGTTCTAAGGTTAATAGAGCATTAAGTACTAACATATGTGTAGCTGAACTTAAACAAATACTGAACAACTTTAAGCATTAAGGATGTGCAATGTCTCGCTCGTATGATAAAGCAGCTGAAACAATGTCACAAACTATTCTAGCATATGTAAAGGCATTAAAAAAACAGCATACTAAATCAGAAGTGTTAATAAAAAATACAGCCTTGGATTACATTGCACTAAGAATAATTTAGATAGATAAAACAATCACACGCATTTTCTTAGCTTTGCAAAAGATCACCTATCTACAATGTCGAACCTCTTTCAAGAGTGTATGATCAATTAATAGCAAGCAAACCAGGCGAGAGCATAGGTCTATGGTTGTCACTCTTCTATTTAATGTGTACTGAACGGTACCTGCATCTAAAAACAAATAAAGCGATGTGAAATCAGCCCTATAAATGACAAACAATTTATACCAAATAGAATGAAGGTGCAAAGAGATGTTATTTCAGAATAGTTGCTTGTGCAATACGCACACGCAATAGCCAATCTACTAGAGACTACTGAACAGTCGCAATAGTAAGTGAATGAACATTCACCAAATTAGGTGTTTTTAGCAAAAATGAAAAGTAAGATCTATTTCATTTCCCTGGTATTGTCAGATATAGCACTTTGAAGAAAAGCAACAAAAGTTTTTTTTAAAAAAAGTCAATGCCATTAGAACAGTATAAATGAACAGAATCTGCAAGACTATTTAAAACAGTCGATGCTAAATCAGAATACAAATTTGGAAAACAATGTTCACAGCCAGTAGAATAAATACTAAAAGTGGAAAGAGACTCATTTAAGAACAGTTGCTCTACAACATCGTTTAACGATAATAGAACATTATGGAACATTTACAATTAATTGGCTTTATGAGCACTTCACAAATTGAGATCACACCACCCACAAGCGTCTGCATGTAACTACTGGTGAGGAGGCAGACAGAAGAAAATAAACATTCACCAAATTGGATTTTTTCCTGTCAAAAAAAAGTAAGACCAGCGTCGTGTACATGATTTCAGATCTGCCGTTTTAAAAAGTGGGGGAAATGTGATTAAATTAATGAACAAGATCTATCAGGCTAACAGACGAGGGATCAAATCTGAGAACAAATATGACAAACACAGTTCATGGCAAGTAGAATAAATGCTAAAAGTGGAAAGAGAGATCATTTGGGAACAGTTGCCCTACACAATCATTGAAACCAACCACCAATACAGTTAATGGACATTTGAGTTACTTTCACAGAATGAGATCATGCCAAAAATCAATGCATTTAATAGTTTATCAACTAGAGAAAGCTAGCCGATCGCAATACCAAATACCAAGAGACAAACATTCACTAAATTTGATTTCTTCAGTATAAGTAAATTGTGATTTACTTTGACCGGCCACAACAATAAGAGAATAAGCAATAACTAATTTGGGTGTTTTCAGTAAAAAAGAAGATAATTTACTTCGTTCCATTAAAATTTCAGATCTACCATTGTAAAAAATAAAATCAGCGTACAATGCACATAATCTACAAGATGAACAAAAAACAAAGCCAACATCGAACAAGACGGGCATCACGATCTACAATAGCCTTAAAAATCGCTAATGTGCCCAGAGCAGGTCGACATTGACAACATCCACAACACCATCGGATGCCACAAGGCGCCCCGAGAACACGGCCTTGGACGCCGCGAGCTTCTTCCGCTGGGGGAACCTCGGCCCCCACGCCCTCACCGGAGACAAGCAAGGAATCCCATCGATCTGGGGCGACGCGTCGGAGGTCGCGCCGGCTGCTGAGTCGGCGCCGGCGGTGGCGGCGGGGACGGCGAGGCGGAGGCGGAGATTGAGGGACCTGGCAAAGAGGCGAGAGTCGCGGAGGCGGGCGAGGGCGCCGGGGCGGAGGTAGCGGAGGAGACGGTCGTCGCACCTGGCCGGCGACGAGGACGAGGACGAAGGCGGGCGAAATCTGGGAGCCATGGGGAAGCAAGAGGGCGGCTAGGTTTGGAGGGGTGGGCGAAGATATTATAAGGGAGTGGAAAGGGCGGGAAATGATTGGGACGGAGGGAATTTGGCGGTTTTCAAAAGGAGGGCGGGATGGTGAAGCGCTGCGCACCTTTCCAGATTTTATTTTTCTTTTTTTTAAGATTTTTTTTTAAAAAAAAGAATCCTGCCAAGATTTTGGACCTGATGTAAAATTTTATTAGAAGAGAAGAAAATAAGTGAGAAAAAATATATTTTTATACTTATGCTTGTTTGGTTTGTAAGAGAGGAAGAGAAAAAATTTTGTTTTCCAATGCCATGAAAAATCCTTTCACAATTATTTATCCATAAAAATATATATAAAAAAACGAATAAGTGAGAAAAATGCTATATAAATTTTAACAAAAGTTTGATTATAAATTTTTTTCTCTTTCTTTCTCACATTTGTTTCTTTCATTTTTTTTCACTATCTAAAGATACTCTTATATATGTATAAGAAATTAAAAAAGGTGAAATTTTACTACTGTGACCCTTGATTGTGATAACAAATTTTATTCAATTTTTTTTAAAAAATTGTCCTCGGTTTATTACAATTATAAAAATTGACAAGCCCGTAAAGTAATAAAATATTAAAAATGTTTTATTTGAACTTTAAAAATAATAAAGAGTGATTGATCGTATTTTATTTGGTAAATTTTTGTGAATTTTTTAAAAAAAGTGTCTATACTCCTTTATATTTTGTGACCATCATGCCAAATATATTTTTTTCACCTCTATAGTTATTATCTTATTTCTGTAATGAATGAGTTCTAAACAATGCAATCAAAATCCCTATAAGGATCCATTTAATTAACATAAACATTTTAAAATTCAGAAAAATAAAAAATGGTTTACCTTAGAAATATAGTTGACAATATTTAACGACAATAAAATAAGTAAAATGGCATAGATTCACCGTATAATGCATTAATAAATCATATTTTTTTCATGTATCTTCGACTATAATTTTTTCATACATATATGAAATTGCTTGGATGAAAATATAATCATTAATATTAACTTTTTTTATTAAATACATTGAATGCATACTATTTTTCAATAAGAGTGGATCACCTCAACTTTTTTAAAAAATATGCAAGAAAAAATTGGTAAGTTAAAATTTCTTAAATTATTAGTACTCTTCAAAATCAAAGAAATCAAATCTGAATCCACATCAAATTAAAATTAAATATATATCAAATATTAGCCATCTAGATATATGAATATTTTAATAATTTAGGTAAAAATAATATTATTATTCAATTTTTTTTAATTAAATGGCTCAGAGCAGTGAAGGGCTGCCAGCTAAGCTTCCACCTTTCCACCGCGGGTGCCGCTGCGGCCAGAGTTTGTCGTACCGAAGGAATTTCAAGACAAATTTGTGAAATTCTTATTCCATGGGGAACCTGCAGAGGTCAAACATGGTAGTGTTGTTATATCTGCTATTAAAAGCTGCTTCCAATCCCATTGTGATGCTTGGGGCTGGTTTAGTTGCGAAATAAGCATGTGAATTAGGTTTGGTGGTTAGACACCAATTTTTGCTCTGAAATTTGTTTGAATTTTCAGATTTGTAAGGAACTTGGATTTCTAACCTATATAATGAAAATTCCCAATATATTCATAGCTTGGTTATTGATGATTGATGGCTATATTTGACAGGTTAAACCTTGGATTAAAACAACTCTTGCTCCTGGTTCCGGTGTTGTCACCAAGTATCTCCAGCAGAAGTACCTTATTTGATACAAGGGGACACTTTTTCCGAAAGAAAATTTCCCTGCTGTATTTCTTTATGCCCTTTGTTGCTCATATTTATTTGTTTATTTATTATTTGAGTGGTCAACAAGGCTTTAACATTGTTGGGTATGGTTGCACCATTGCATTGGGAAAGCTGGGGAACTTGATGAGTCAGTCGCTTCTGCAATTTCTGATAATGGTATTACGCATAACTTCGCTTAAGAGCAGGCATCTTTATGTTTGTTTAGACAGTTCTCTTAGCAGTTACGCTGGCCGTCTTTTCAGATATAGTTGCAGTAGCTGTCCTCTCAGGAAATCGCAACTTTTAGGGTAGAGTTCACCCTCTGACTCGACCTAATTATCTTGCCTCTCCTCCGTTGGTTGTTGCCTATGCACTTGCTGGAACGGTACATTGAGTAGCTATACCTTTTTATGAATATCTAATATAATGACAACATTGACAAGGTATCATGTGTTTACTTGTTCTTTATTAAGGTTGATATTGATATTGAAATAGAGACTATCGGCGTAGGGAAAGACAGCAAAAGCATTTACTTCAAGGACATCTGGCCCTCTAATGAAGAGATTGCACAGGTTCTTCATGTGTCCAGTCTAGCTTGTTGTTAACTTTTTTACTCCATGAAATATGTCAATCATTATCAAATATGTTGGCTGCAACTCTGCAGAGTTAGTTTAGTTTTGGTTTTCTCATGTTGTCAGGTTGTCCAGAACTGTGTGTTGTTAGACATATTCAAGAGCACATATGAGGCGATCACTGAAGGAAATCAAATGTGGAATTAGCTTTCTGTTACGGCTACTAAAATTTACTCCCGGTTTTCTCATGCACTCCTGGACTATTTGGAGTGCATAACGCATATTGCTTACTTGACTTCGGTGACAGTATTACAACTGATCACATTTCTCCCGCAGGGATCATCCACACCAAATATCTCCTTGAGCGTGGTTCAGCCTAAGGACTTCAACTCTTATGGTAGTCGCCGGGGAAATGATGAATTAATGGCAAGAGGAACCGTTGCAAATATTCGTCTGATTGACAAATTGTTGAAGGGGAAAGTTGGCCCAAAAACCATTCACATCCCTTGTGGAGATGAGCTCGATGTATTTGATGCAGCCATGAGGTACAAGGCTGATGACCATCATACCATTGTTGTCGCCGGAGCTGAATATGGAAGTGGAAGTTCTCGAGACTGGGCAGCCAAGGGCAATACTGTTGGTAAGGTTTACTATTTATCACTTTTTCCGATATGTTTTGGTTAGTCAAATTTTTATTTTTCATTTTTTGTTCTCTTGTCTCACTTCTGCAGGGAGTGAGAGCTGTAATAGCGAAGTGCTTTGGGAGAATACACCGTAGCAATTTGGTAGGAATGGGTATTATTCCTCTTTGTTTCAAGCCTGGCGAGGATGCGGAGACACTTGGCCTAACTGGACTTGAGCGTTACACCATTAACCTCCCAAGCAACATAAGCGAGATAAAGCCAGGTCAGGATATCACAGTCACGACGGATATCGGAAAATCTTTCAACTGCACCCTTAGCTTTGACACCGAGGTATTTTTCATTTTTTTTGTGCATATGTTTAGCTGGAAGTTGAAATTATCATGCCACTCTGTCATTGCATGGGCGTGTTATAGTATAGCTGGTAAGATGTTGATGCGATATCAAAAAGTGTCTATTTTGTAGACATTTACAGGTATCCTGAAAGGGAATAGAGAGTAGAAAGGGAGAAAATTGAGTAAGCGAGAGACACCAATCTTCATACCTCTTTCTTGCCATTTCAAACATTTAAAAGTTCATCACTCTAAGAGCGCTCTGGCATAATACCCATTCACCCAAACAACTAACTTCCAGTTCGCATAGCACTCATCCCGCGACAAATGTATACATAAATATGAGCTCATTTGCCATTCGCTGATCATTAAAAATTTTCAGGATATATTTACAACCAAAGGTCAATAGTACTCTTATGACCGCCTGACCATAGATCGACGAAGTAATTGGATCATATGGGTCGTATAGTGTCTTGATATAAAAGAAGATATGACGAGTATAGTATTGTCTAGAACTCAAAGTGCAGGTATACATAATATAGGCCTACAGTTTAGGAATTGAAGTACCAAAGTGAGTGAATATTAAGAAGTATAAGTAGCAGTATGAGAGTGATATGACAATTATAGATCTATAATAAGGAATAAGTCAGGATGGATAGATAGATACAAGGTGAGATCAGTATTCCCTAACCAGGCATTCCAAGCCTCGTCTCAACAGATAGGAAATTGCCGGATCACCTATTGGGATGTTTGCTGAAGGATTACATGTGCCTACTATACCTGTAGGGGCTAGGCATTATGCAGCAGTATGCTCTAGATGGCTCACCTTGGTACCAGCACATTAGGCCACAAGATTGTAGTAGTACTAGTATGCCATACTTGCCAGAAGCATTATGTGAGCATATGTTGAAAGGGTATAAAGGTTTGCTTCCACTATTGCGATCCAAGACACTGTATCATGGCATGTCCTCGGCGTGCCCTCTGTTATCACACAGTGCAGACTTGACCACTTCATTTTATACATATGACAGTGTAGGATTTTACTATTACCCTAAGTATTTCTCATACCTCTTTATATCATTTGATGTTGTGGATATATGTGTGTCTCTATAGACTAGATTTTCTCATTAGGTTCGAAATTGAAAACCTAAGCAGTGTTTTGAAACACGACTACTCTTGAAAAAGAGTCATATCATCGGGCATGCCAGTAGTGCACCAATCTTATGTTTTTATTTTGTTTTTATAATATCACCTATGTCGTAATCGGCAATATAATCTTCTAGGAAACATAACTAGTATTACAAAACCATGATGAAGTGTGTAAGCAAACCATTGGAGTGTGACACACCTCACTAAAAGCACAAGGTTGTCTCATCAGACGAGTTGTTAGTGAAGTGAGTCCACTTCATTTGGTTCCTCTAGTATAAACTAATAGTATCCCTCAATCCCTCCACAAATGTGTATTAAGGTGAATTCTTGAAAGATTATTAGTTGCGCCAGTAGATCCTAAAGGCATTGCATGATAAATCCTCTTTACAAAAAATGTATACATTAATATGAACTCAGTAGCTTATTATGAGCTACGATTTTTATTTTAAACAATTTAGTCAGCCTTGTTATTTAAAATTCACATAAATAAATATAAAAAAATAATTAGGATATTTATAAAATTTGAATAAATTTATTATTTTAACCTTTTCATCTTAATTATAAATATAATTGTAATAAAATCAAATTTTTAACATATATTTAAGTTATTATATATTTTAAAATCTAATATTTGGTCATTAATATTAACCAAATCTATAAATTTATTAACTTCATATTTATTTGTTGTGTTGATCTTATTATGTGAGACCCAATGAAAAAGTTATTTTGTGGTTTACTTTTAATTTTTTTCTTACAAATATACAAATGATATTGAAGTATAAAAGCTTAAAATTTTAGTTTATTTTAATTAGCAAATATTTTTCATTTAAAAAATTGTTTTAATTTGCAAACTATTCATTATATCACCATTCAACTGTATATTTAAATTTAAACTCGAATCAATTCAAGTGGCAACGTGACATTAAACTTTTCTAGCATTTATAAATCAAATAATTGAGTTTAAGTGAAGCAAAGTTGGATTTTCACTTGTCAGTGAATCTTTAGAGTAATATTTCAATGTAATGAATGTTCGTTGAGTTTATTTCTTTTTAGTTAAAATTTTATCTTCAAATTCAAATCAAGTTTATTATTATTCAAGTAAGTTCAATTTAATCAAACGTTAGAAAACTTAAATGCAATTTACTTATACTCCTATTTTGCAAAATATATTATTTTTTTAAAATAGGATATTATGATTTAGCGTAATTTTGTTATCAAAACCTCATATTCATATTTTAATTTTTTTAAAAAGAGGTAATTGAGACTTGAGCAGTAATTTACTCTAAAACCTTACAACCAATATTGGTTGTAAGACTCAATGAATAACTAAAGATTCATAAATAAAAATATTCATTTATTCTTAAAATAACAAAGCGGACATTAAGATATTTAATGAGTAAGTGATATGCCTAGCTTAACAAAACTAACACTAAGATATTTAACCGGTGAGTGATATGTTTAAAGCAGATTGGGCCTTACAACAATAATGATTGTAAGGTCTTCGGGCAATTGCTATTCATTGACACTTATCTCTCAGTGTTGTTTAGTTGACATAAAAGTTACGTAAATGTCATAAAAATATTAAAATAATTAATCTTATCATAAGTAGTTATATTTAATGCATTTCATATAAAAAATATAAAGTTAATATCATTAATATTTATTTCATGCTAACCAGCCTATTGGCGGAAATTATAGTAATTTATAGATTATAAAGATAATTGTGTAATAATAGCAATAATAATTTCATTTAATATATATATATATATAATATCTGATTTGAGGGATGAGCAGATTTATTTTGATTAGATATTATTAAATCAGTTTGACTTTATATTAAATAATATATCTTGAAATTTTGTATGAAGAATAAAATCTTAAAATGATTATTACGACTACATTTCATTAGGGGTTAGTTAAATTGTCAATCTTATTGGCATCAATAAACCTAGCATATTTATGCACATTAGCATGTAAGTGAGATTATATTTTAGAGTGCAATCAATTATATTTTTATAGAAAATCGTACAATTGAAATAACATTACAAACATATGAATTAAATTACACATCTTTCACCATTGCCAATATGATTTATAAGCTTTTGATTTAAAAAACAAATAGAGATTTATAGTAGATTTATTATTTAAATTTACGAATAAATATAGTCTCTCTTATTCATTATAAATTTACGGTAAAATATTATTTATGATGTCAATGTACTACTTCAACCAATAACGTAAATTATAGAAAGATTTTTAACCACACCCCATTTCTTTAGGCCCGGTGTGTATCCAATTTTGATTAGTCTTCGAGGTGTTTTTGTGAATTTTGTGAACAGTTAAATATGTTTTTCGTGTTTTGTAAATCAAATTCCGTATTTTAAAGTTAATTGGGTTTATTTTTTTTGGTGATTTCTTAGAAATGGAGTTTTTTTTAATTTGTTGGGATAACCGGTAAAATTCAGATCGGGTATGAGTGAACTAATCAAAATGGGAAAGCACTTTAAAAGGGGAAAAAATATAAAAGCTTGGCTAAAAAACATCTTCAATTAAAATGTGTAAATTAGATGGAAAGTCAACTGACAAAGGTCAACTCCGAATGCTTCAAGTGGAAGTCGACCACTTTGACGGCCGGAAAATACTAATAAACTCGGCCGGCGCGGCGGGTCGGAAAACAATGGCCTGCTTCTCTTCCACTCCCTTGCCCGCCACGCCCACCGCCCGCCTTGGCCGCGGCGCTCAGATCGCCGCCGCAGCCGCCGGCCGCCCTTTCGTCTCCCTCGCCCGACCCTCGACCGCCCGGCCTCGCCGTCGCCTCTCCTCGCGTCTCCCGTCCGTCGCCGCTGCGGTGAGCTCCACCTCCTCCCCCTCCAGTAAGCGTCTTTCTTTCCTCTTATTAGCCTCGTTTTGATCAGTTTGCACTAGCCGGGAAATGTTGCTGGTTCCTAATTTGTAGTTGGTCTATGTTTTAGCTTGTGATGATGGTGGAGAGTTGGTAATATTTTGATTGAGTGGATAAAGATTCGATTTTTCTTTTCTTCTCCTCACAAGATGTACTACTGGACACGGTAAAATAGCAGCAGCTTTTTGGATGGATAAAGCTAAATGATGCCGACTTAGGTTTTTGAATTTGTAGTTAATTGTCTCATGGCTGATCCACCACATTGCTCTGAATTTATCTACATGTTGCGTTTACACAATGGTGAATGTCATATGCTTTTATCCCTTGGTTTGGTTTTCAGTGGGGTGGTTTTATGTTCTAAGTCTAGCCGGATTGTGATGATTGTTTTTTATATGGTGGTGACAAGTAACTGTTGAAATATGCGGCCTTACTGGGGACGTATTATTCCTCACAATCCATTACCTTTTGCCAACACGTGCTCAATAAATGTTTCTTGGTAACTTACATAGCTTCATATGTTTTTGAGCTAGGTTCAAAGGAAGCTGTCCAAACTGGGAAAGCTCCAGCTGCTCTGGGTCCATATTCTCAAGCCATCAAAGCTAATAATCTTCTTTTTGTTTCTGGTGTTCTGGGTCTTGTTCCTGAGGTTTGTTGCCAAGAGTTGAATTTTTCTCACTCTTCATTATATAAATTGGCACTCTTGATTGCCCTGGGTCCTTGCTTTTGCAGACTGGAAAATTTGTCTCAGATGATATTGAGGAGCAGACTGAACAGGTAATTAAGTTCTGCATAGGATATGAGAAGTTGGAACTTCTAAATCATGGTTTATTATAATTTTCCACAACCGGAAAATTCCCACATTGGACAATGAGGGTGATCCTCTCAGAAACTACCCTTGGTGATTTGATCTGATTATTGGACAAGAACACCTTCAATAAGAGGGTGCTTCGGCTTTTTCATAGCCACCTTAATTTTCAGTTTGTTGTGGTCGTATCCAGTTCATGATAATGTAGAACTGTTCCCTGTTTGCTCAAATAGAAAGGGTATATATACATATGATAAGCTAATATTATCCTTTATGTCTTTCTATTCTTATTCAGTGGTAACTAAATGATTGGAAAATCTTTCTTGTTTCATACCATTGTGTATCTGCTAAGGATTCTCTAAGCAGATCGACGCGTTACTTAGGAAATTGTATTCTCAACCAAATTTGCCAGGTTCTGAAGAACATGGGTGAAATTCTTAAAGCTGGTGGTGTTAGCTATTCCTCAGTTGTCAAGACCACAATAATGTACATTTTTCTACTTTATCTTTTACTTTATTTAGTTATCTCTTTTATTATGTTAACTTAAGTGTTTTTTTTCACACAGGTTGGCGGATCTAAAAGACTTCAAAAAAGTCAATGAGATATATGCGAAATGTAAGTCAGGGATAGAGAAGTTTATTTTACATGCCATAGTTTTTCCAGTTTTTAATTCTAACGTTTTACTGACATTAGAAGGATCTTATACAAGCTAAGTAAAATATATTAAATTTTTATTATTTTGCCATTTGAAAACTCCAATATACTTTGAATGGCTTATTAAGTTTAACGCAAATTTATTGTTAAATGCATAATTACTCTTCCTTAAGCTATGTTATGTATTGAGTTTGGAATTTAGAGTTGATAAAATTTCTATGCTTTTGACTGTTATTGAAGTACAAAAGTATACCTTGCAATTTGCTACATGGGACTGTCTTTTTGTTCATAAATTCTTTTGGCCTTTCTAATGATGTAACCCACTTGCGACAATGGTGCAATATTTGCTGAGTGAAGATTCACTGGAGTTCAAAATTTTGTGTTGTATTAATTTGTTTTAAACTCGAGCTTGTTTAGTTTAATGCTTTTAATGTTTGGAACTTTTGGAAATTTGTTTCCTTCAATCCAGTTGACATCTCTGTTGCTTTGCAGACTTTTCACCTCCTGCCCCTGCCCGGTCTACTTACCAGGTTGCTGCTTTGCCCATGGATGCACGGATTGAAATAGAATGCATTGCGATCCTGCAATAGTTCATTGAATTCGTAGGTGGAAAAGGCCAATCTCAGTATTTTTTGTGGTGATAGATGGTTAATGGCAGGATCTGTTATTGTCTATGATTCTCACAATCCAATGTTTGATGACTGATTGGTTTTGTGAACTTAAGGCAAAACCTCTGATATGAGCTCTGTTGTCACAATTCAACGAACCTGAAATTTGTTGAACCCGGTTTTTATGCCATTTGTTCATTTCACCTCTCTTTTCAAAAGGGGTGACATGAGTTGTTATGTTTACAGCATTTGCGATGTGGACAACATTAAACTTTTATTAAACAGTCTACTCTTCTTTGGATTAATTGTTTAAATTTGGTACTCAGTTTTGTTTGTTTTTATCACGAGTAAGTGCCATTTTTAACCTCTGACGTTAACTCTTCTTTCTCTATGAAGTTAAATATGTGGTTTAAGATTTTTTCTCTACACTGCCCCTAGATTTTCTGAACTTATTTTATCTTCCCGAGGATACGCTTAAAGTTACACTTCACCTATTTTAGAGCATTAATTTTTTTTTTCAAAATTACTTGTCCTAGTTAAAGTTTCATATTTGTGAGACTAGGAAAGAAGACTGGAAAGGTCTAATTGCTACCCTCATCTTTAGTGAACTAAATCAAATCTTTTAAAAAAAATATGTATCATTCCAAACGTTGGCTTTTCTTTTTGTAAAAAATTGAACTGTACAGCAATATACGTGTTTGAGAAATGTTTTCTGAAGAACGTGCATAGTCTGATCCAGCCGTTACCTCTTTGTGTTAACTATTATGACATAATTCAGGCAGCTATACAAAGTACACTTTTTTTTCTGAAGACAAGTATAAGGCGATATTATATTATTATTATTATTATTATTATTATTATTATTTTGTACTTTGATGGGGTTCGGAATTCAGATTTCGGGTTTTGAAATGAACTGGCCAATGCACTTTGAATGAGAGTAAATCATCAGTACCGAACAAAGATACAATAATTATGCCGGCCCACTCCTTGGCCATATTTAGCTGTCCTATGGGCAGTGCCATGAAGAAGGCATCTCTGCCATCCATGTCTTCTTATTTCATATATTGCTATCAGAGGATGGACCAGACCCGGATGATAAGTCATTAGGCATAAACAGTTCCCATTGAAGATTATACTCTTACAGCTCAGAAGACGATTTCGTAGTTGCATTCTTGATTCATAACTGGTTCTTTAGAACCTGCCGCAATTGAACCTTGTGGCCGTCAATCCTTGCCTCTAAGAGTTTAGACTTTAAGCTGGGCTTCTGCATGCCCCTCGGCTGTTCTATGAAATCATTCAAGCTTGCAGCGCTGATACTCACACCCATTTCTCCTGACCTTCCATCCTGGAGGCAAGTCCATTGGAGATTCTTCCATTTGAATGCTTCTCATTTGTCACTTCCCCTGAGATTTTCTTGCATTTTTGGCCATTATGTGTGCCTGATCTCCAGAGCTTGTATAGGGCAGATATCTTCTTTCTGCCTTGCTTCAATGACGCTAGATGAGCTTCACTGGTTTCAGTGGCTCCTGTTTCATTGTCTGTGTTCTCCTCCCACTCTGTTGTTCCACTTGCCGATGGGATGCTTTCTTCATGGCGGTCATTAATAGACAGATAGGTCTGATCTGCTGAATTAGTCGAACCTTGCTCTTCTACCTGGCTGACGGTTTCCCATCCACTATCATCCTCATCTACATTTACACAGGCATTCATGCACCCCTTTGGCTGTCTACTGAAACATTTTTTAGGAAGCCCATTGACTCCAGGGCTAACCGTATGCATTTTGGATACGCTGCTCACAGGACTGCATGTGAGAGAAGCATCAACATCTTGGTTGTTTGCATCTCCAGATCGAAGATCTTCAAAGACAGCAAACAAGTCATCAGAGGTCGGACGCTTGTAGGAGAATTCCTTGATGTCTTGAATTTGAACACACTCAGCAGCCTTTCTAAGCAGCTCAGCTTCTCTAGTGTCAACCGTATTTATGGTTGTGCTTCTTGACTTCAAAAATTCCTCCAAACCTGCAATAAGTTTGCTCATATGCGAGAACTTATCTTCAAGAGTCACTTTAGCATCAACCAGTTTCATTTGGACTCTTTCTTCTCGCCATACCTCAGCCATTTGAAGCATCTTCTTCTCTTCTTCCATTTCTTCACGAACCCTAGTTGATTCTTTCTTGAGAGCTTCTAACTCAGCTTTGTCTTCAGAAATCTCCTTTGCCAAATCCTCGCATACCTCTTCTATGAGCTCTCTAGCCTTTCTCTCTTTCTGACAGTCTTGTAGCATCCGCTTTGTGGTTATCTTGGCTTCAGCCAACTCGTTCACCAACCTGGAATTCGATATTTCCAACCTTTGCCGATTCTTCCTCTCCCTGTTCAGATCGTCCTTTACATCTCCTATGATTGCCCGTACTTTTTCATGCTCTCTGCTTCTCCATGCAGCTTTCTCTTCAGCAATTTTTTCAAGAAGTGCTCCATCTTCTTCTTAGCATTTCGGCGTTCTGTCTCCAGCTCATGAATGCACGCTCGAGCATGCTCAAGCTCTGCTTGAAGAGTTGGTACAATAAACGCAGAGCTGATCTTTTGGTCTTCAACAAACTTCAACTGATCATAAATCTGATATATCCTATCTGGGGTTTTTGAAGTCCCAGGATCCCACTTTGTGGCTTTTTCGATGGTAGAATCGTGATAAATAATTCGGTGCCCAACCTAATAGAAGAATAAAGAAAAAGCACTGATCAGTTGAAATCAAGCCATCCATTTTACGGAAGAACAGAATCAGACAAAGTCCACATTCAAATGACAGAGTACAATACCCCATCTTTCAGGTCGGAAGCAGTATTGGGTCTCAGAAACGGACTCTTGGGATGGGAGAAATGCATATTGAGGTGTCCATAAGCAAGCTGTGATCCAAAAAACATCAATGAATTAACTCTGCAGAAGTACTAATGAGTTACCTGATCCCAAATCATTTGTGATTAGATGAATGACGATGGTGAAGTACAATGGAGCCAGCAAAAAATCCATTTTGACTTACTATGAATAAATTTCATCTAAAAGACCATGGCAATCATAAAACCAAAAACAACGCAAAATAAAATGCACTACAACACTCAACAAGAAGCAGATAACGACTCAATGCACGAGGAAAATACAGTTAAATCATAAATACAATTTTCGCTACTTCTGAACCGAGAGTTTCAACACGTTAACCCTGCATATATATATATATATCAGTGAATATCAAACATCAAAAAAGACAAGCAAGAGAATTGAGCTACATTTCCAAGTAAAGCTTCCAACTTCCACCACTAAATAACCCAAAGAAGAAAAAATCATACCTCCGCCCGATCCCGAACAATGCTTCTCCTCCCACTCGCGACCTCCCCAACATCCTGCACCTGAACCCGCCGGAGCGCCGCGGCCAGCTTCCTAGCCGAGACCGAACCATCCACCTTCTCCGACGGCCCGTCGACAGAGCAGATACCCTCAACCCCGTCGCAATTCCATCGGAGGGGCGAGGTGGCCGGCCCGCTCCTCCTCCTGCCGCCGGCGAGGGAGTTGCGGTCCTTCCTCCGGCGCCGAGCAGAGGTGCCGAAACTTCGAACTTTGCGTCGGGTGAGGGGGTTCCGGTCGGCGGGGGGCGGAGGTGGAGGGTCGGAGGCGGGGGTTCGGGTTTCGCCGGCGGTCATGGCGTCGGCGAAGGCAAATCCGCCATTAAGGAAGAGGAGTGGGATCTGAGAAGTGGCATGCTTTTTTTCAAGAGTTTGTCGGGGAGACGTAGGTGTACATGTACGGATGTATTACTCATACGGTCGTGTAGAGCAAACCGTAGTCGCCTTTGACCTTGGATCGTTGATTCGAATTCGGTTTAATTGTTGACGGTTGAGAACTCGAGCTTGAGATAACGACTGAACCTGAGCTAAACTCTAAATATATTCCAACTGATTATGACTTTAGGGGAAAATTTGATGCGAGTTATTCCGTGTGTAATTTATACGATTTACATATTTAATTTGAATATTTTATATTGGGTTTTATAAAATAATATTTATATGTATTAAAAGTAGAACATATAAATAAAAGGTTAATAAAATTTTATTTTATTTTACATCATTATGATATATTTTTAGATTTTTTAAAAATACACTTCTTAATCGATATTTTGAAATTATTTTTTATTATAATTATTTTAATAATTAAGATGAATAAGTTAGAAACATTAGATTGAGTTAAAATTTTATAATTACCCTAATTATTTACTTTTTTATTTATCTACGTAGATTTTAAGTGATGGGATCCATTAAATCACTTTAAATAAAAAGATGTAACTTATATAAGCTATATGATACGCAACTTATGTAAATAAGACTCTAATTTTATTTGTCTTTTATATTTAATTTTTTGTGTGTTTCAAATTAATAAATAAATTAATGTTGTTTCTATTGAGAGTTACTTGTGTCATTTATTGAGATCAGAGCTGTATATGTATATATATGTATATATAAATATATGTATGTGTTGTATAAACCGTCCCACGGAAGGCAATTTATTGAAAGATAATGTTTTCTATAAATAAAATTTTATTTATCTTATAAATTTATTTTATTTATCTCTACTTACTTGTTTTCTCATAACTTTTTTGATGAATTGTTGTCTCATAACTTGATCATCAATTAAATTAACATCATAATAAACGGTTATATTCTAAGTTTTTATCTCTCTCTTATTTTTACGTAAAAAATACAAAACTCAAGTTTAATTTGACTGTTGAGTTTTTCATTGAGTGGTACCATTTTGACTTTGTCTTGTGTTTAAATATAAAAAAAATTAATTTCCAATCGAGTACTTACCAGGATGTTTCAATTTAATATTATTTAAATAACTCTACTTCTTGCCTGAGTGCCTGAGTTACCATGTTGTCTTGTATTTAAATAACTCTACTTCTTGCCTTTAGTCTTCACTTTGGGTTGAATGAGTGAGTTCAGTGGGACAAAGGCCCTTTGCTGTGCACATGAAAAATAAAAGCTGAATGGAGGAATAACACCCACGATTTTTTACATAGTTCTTTAAGGTTCAATTTGAATCTTTAAGTCACTCCACAATGAGATTAGTACTCACAATCCATTATTTTTTCATTGATTTTACACTTTACACAAAATAGTGAACTTTGCCACCTTTAAATAAACTCGCATTTTATAACTTTAACTCTAATGTTGTGGTTTGTCCTTTTCTTATCTTCAAATCCTAAAAATAACCTTACCTCTGTGTCTCAAGCGTCCAAAAAATGGTCTGATAGCAAATTTTGGCTCGATTTGAGGTCCGAAAGACCTTTAAATTATTTTCTGGAACGATAATGGATTGAATCGGACCAATTTGGGTTGGTTCAGAACAAATAAAAGCTGAACTGGTTTGAGTGGTGCACGCGGCCTTTCTTTTCTCTCTACGTGTGCCGTTTGCGGGTGGTGCACGGGTCCAATGAACCTGGTCACGGTGGGGATGTAACGCCGACTTTGAGGTTTCGACTCTAGCATTATAGGTGACGGTGGCGAGAGGCGACAACCCAGAATGGTAGATCTCTGATCGGTGAGGGGATTGGCGGTGGTCCAACGATCGGTGGTGGTGCTGGTGAGTGACAGTGGTGGCGGAAAGTTCTGGTAGAACTGGTTTTTGGCAGAGTTCTATCACCGTTTTCCGGCGAAGGTGGCTCCTTATTGTGGCGAGGCTTGATCTGGGATTGTTTTAGGAGACAAGGGTGATTGATTGAAGGCGGCGGCTTGTCCTGTGGTGGCTCCAGTTGGTCAGATGAAGACTGGAAAGATGGCGGCTTGTAGATTCTACATGGCTCCTGCTGACCTCTTTTGGGCCTTTTCCGGCGACTGGTGGCTCTTCTAGCAATGGATCTCGACTTGGGTTTGTTGGCGGTATTGAGGGTAGTCCGATGAAAGTGTCAGTCTGCCAAGCGGTGACCTGGGCTGGCCGTATGCAAGTCTACAAGTTAGTGGCTTTCTATGAACCTTTCTGCTTCGTTGCTTCGATCAAGTGCTTCACGGCGAGATTCCTGTGATGTCAGGCTTCCTCGGCGACATATCTCGCTTGGGTTGTGTCGAGGGCACTCCAAACTCTACACGGTGGTCTTGGGGGTCACTGGAGGTATTGCTCCGGCGAGGGGGCTCCTCCCCTTTCTCCATTCTTTTCTTCTTCTTCTGTTCTTCTCTTAGCAGCAATGTTGAGCCCGCTTCACTTCAGACTCGTCTGGCAAAGTTCTCGGCTAGGCTGTGTCGAGGGCACTCCAAGGTCAATAACAATGGGTTGGAGGGTTACCGGAGGTTGATCTCCGGCAAGGGGCTCCTCCCCTTCTCTCTCCTTGTATGCTTCTTCCTCCCTTTGGGCCCCCTATTCTTATCTACAAAAGAGAAAATCCCCCTTTCGAGTAGATCTTCTACGGCAAAACGGTGATGAACAGTTTGACTCCAAGATAATCTCCAACGGTGATGGTGATTAGCAAGCGGTAACATATGTTGGGTTTGTCCCACATCGGTCGTAGAGGTTGTTGGTGACTTGTATATAGGTTAATGAGAAAGCCTCAGTCCTTGAGCTAGCTTTTGGATTAAGAGAAACCCGTGACACTTATTACGAGTTTCCTTTGATTGTTTAAAGTCCTTTTTGGGCCCAAAGGGCCCAACAGTAGTTTCGGAGCTTGGGTGGGGCCCAAAGGGCCCAACAACTTGTAGGTGGATGATAGTCTATGTAACTCCTCAAAAGCTCTTCAAGAAGTGAGTGACGAGTAGGGAAGGTAGTCCTTCTTTCCTTAGTGGGTAGCAACAATGGGTTGTGGGGTCGCCAGAGGTGGATGTGTGGCAAGAGGCTCCTCCCCTTCCTTCTTCCTTTTCTTTTTCTATTTCTTCTTTCTATCTTCTCTCTTTTTTCTCTCAACTTATGAACCTTTCTCAGTTTTAGAATTTGAACCAACAAATTAGACCTTCCCCCTTGGTTGGTTCCATATTTGATGGCCTGAAATCTTCACCGGCGTTCTCTTCTCTGCTCCTTCTTTTTATATTCTTCTTTGGAATTCAGAACCACTGTAGACGGTTTCTTAGATAGTTAGTTGTAGAGGCACAGGCTCGACCATGAGGTTTGATTACTTGAGTTCAATCACATGATTTGGACGAATATATATTATATATATATATATATATATATATATATATCGATTTGGCAAAGTCCCTTTAATTTATATTTAATAGTTAAGGAATTTATTAAATGCGCATAAAAATACACATATGGATATTCAAAATTTTAATCAGGTTTTAAATCAATATGAAATAAAATAAAATTTTAACATTATTTCAACCAATCTCGCTAGATTTTTGCATAAAAATCTCTTTAAAAAAATATTGTAGACTACTTATTGATGGAACTAAGGGCATGGCTAGCTGGTACTAGTGGACGTGAAGAAACGCAATCAATGTGCCGTTATTCGACCAAATCAATGGGCTTTGTAATTCCCTACCAAAGTAATAAAGCCCGTAA
>JAURVB010009604.1:0-20066 GCA_033002965.1 Piper betle | reverse complement strand
CGCCTGCCCAATCCGCTGTTGCGCGCATCGCTGCCGCCGACAGCCGCCCTCCGCCACCCCAGCTTGCCACCACCATCCTCCATCGCCTCGCATCACCGTTGTCTCCCACCCCATCGCGCAACCACCGTTCGCCACCGCTATCCACCATCACCGCGCCGCTGCCATCCACTCGACACGCACATTGCCGCCGACCACCCTCCGCCACCCTTGCGTGCCACCGCCCTCTACCACCAAAGTGTCGCCACCGCCGTTCACCACTATCGCACACCGCTGCCCCTACGCTGCCCTCTGCCACCCCAACGCGCCATTGTCGTTCACCATTGCGACACCCCACTGTCGCGCCACTGATGTTAGCTACCGCCTAATACAATTTTTTTATAAAAAAATCTGACATCAACAACGTTGACCACCGGTGTTTGACACTATTTTTTAGTGACAATCTATTACCATTTTGTCATCACCGAAGTTTGTCACCGAAATAATTCGTAGAAAATTTGTCACCTGTTTTCCACCAAAGTCAATTTGATACTATGCCTTTTGTCACATAAACCACTGAATTTTAGTTAATTGTCAAAAGGGGTATTTTCCACTAGTGTTTGAAATATAGAATTATCAAATACTTAATTATATTAGGTGAGGAAATTTTTTTAATTTTTTTTAAAAGATCTTTATTTGACTGTTTTATCTGTTTTCTCCTTTATGATTTTTTTTATCAGTTTAAGTATGACGTTTTAGTTATTCACTTTCAATTAATTTTGGAAATTTTATGAGTGTGGTCTGATACTTTCATCTTTTACCCGTCTGTTGCATGTGTTTTGGGCAGTTAATAGGTTAAACCAGTGTCATGCCATTTTTACGAAAACACTGGGATGTTAATTTTATGAGTTCTATGTTGGGAGAAGATAGATTGATAGAGCACTGATTGGAAACAATTTGATAAAATAACAAGAACATTCTTACCAAAATATAAGGGGAGAAGGGCTCGCTGTCCCAATTTTTTATTCTTGTACTCTTTTCTACGTAACTAAAAAATACCTCACGGGTTCGTGTTTTGGACAAGCGGGGCTTACGAATCTAATAGCACATAGACTTTATACATATTATAATTTATGACACTAGCCCAATAAATTACAAAGTAAATCAATTTTTAACATTCATTGATGCCAATTTAATGACGAATATTATTTTGCTTCTCTCTATTTCTCCAGTTTAGACAATGGTTGGAAGTAATCACAAAACTTGCCAGCGGCGACTGTGATAGTTGAATAGCCCTTGCTTGATACTACTGAAACAGTATTTTTTTCCCCAAGCTAATAAAACATTGTTTGAGCTTGGCGACTCAAGTACTTGTTATGCATGTGGAATTTTTCATTTGAAGCTTATGATGTGATCAGGTTTGAAAGAAATGTAGAACAATATCCTCTCATCGAAGTGGGATTTCACTGCTCCGCTCAGAGTGCAAGCCATGAGATACGCAGCAAATTGATCATAGAAAATGAGCGAATCCCACCTGCTGTGTTGGCTTTAACGCTGGGGGGTTGTGAAACTGTAAATCTAATTTATATTGTTAAGCTCCTTTGGCTCTTTATTGGTGGTTCTTCTGGTTATAATGCATCAAACTTCAATCATTCATTGTATGTCTACTTATCTGCTTTGCTTTATCATAGGATATCAGTGGTACTCGCAAGTGATAGATACTTGAGCATCGTTTAACTTCCTCATAGTTCTGGAGCTTTCTGAATCATGTTCCTTGTCTGCTTCCAAATCACAAAAGCAAAATTTATCAGCATGCTATACTACATACGCCGAAAGAAACTTCCTGGAAATTGCAATTTCAATAACAGGACAATGGTTTTTTGTTTGTGAAATTCTGCCCACATGAATTTAGTTTGTAAGTTTACAAGAACTGGATAGCTCTGATCTTGTCTTTCCTTCTTTTTTGGGCCATGCTCTAGTTGGGTGAAGCTTCGCACCACCTTCCTTGTGTCTGTTATCGAGGGTTGTGACTGTCACAGGCATCGTATAAGTTGTTTTCCGTATTTGTTTGGTAGTTTTTGATGGTTGAAAGTTGAAACACACAATACTTGAACGCAATTTTTGATGCCAGAGTGGTCGATTGTCCAGCGACGGCCACCCAACTTATCTTGTGGATGTGTGAACTTCCGATTCTTTTTCCGAACGCTTCGATAATTGCTATTTTTGGCTGTTGGCTGTGTGTGTGAGAAACTTTGTGGTCCTCTAATAATATATACTGCGTTGGAAACATGCTTTTTCACATATTCTGGATGTAGAATATGGCAGCACACATTTGCAAGAGTTTTGACGTTAACTAGTTGAGAACTGGACTACTTATCAATGATAGATAACTCATACCAATGTCAGCCTCATAATGACGATGAGTTTTCAACCTTTGCGTCTGGTGTTGGCGATTAAGGCAAAAACAGACTCGGTACCGATCAACAAATAAATTACACATGGATAGCTCTAATCCGAAACATCCACTATTTCTAGCTGTCTTGCTTGAAGACCCGGCAATGGCATATCTTATGAGAGGAAGCTTCTTGGAACCTTCTTTGGATTGGCAGTAGTGAATACGAAATAGTAACAGTGTTATTATATAAAATACTAATGCAGCAAGCTCACAAGCTCAGTGAACAAGCAACCCACAAGCACTTGATCACTAAGCTGGTCGCTTAGTGATACTCTTTGCTCTTGCAAAATGAGATCTGAATATGAAGCTGGTTGCTTAGAGGCAGGGAGCCTCAAGGGGTTGAGCAAGGAGGTCAAACATGGCCGGACTGCCCACAACATGTCTTCTTCATCCCTTAGGAAAAAGTCCGACCTTAGTCTTGTCTCCAAACTCAGAATCGGTCCATTGAGGAAGTTTCTCATCAATCTTCAAGAAGTTCTTCTTGGCACCAAACTCTCAGTTCTCTTCCCCGCCATCCCTTTAGCGGTTGTATCTCAAATTTACCAGTTTGGAAGGGTATATATATATATAGTTAACGTCAATTTAAGAACACCAAGTTAGCTAGCTTGCATAGTTGAACTGGCTACATACTAATGACTGCTTTGTGATGGCAGCCATGGGTCTTTATTTTGAGCTTGCTTGGGCTCACGCCATTAGCAGAGCGAGTGAGCTTTCTCACAGAGTAAGTACTGGGTTGTCATGTGTTTATACTCAAAAAGCAATCTGGATTCTAACCTTTTTGCACATCTTAATTAAACTTTTATAATAATATATTAACTTGTTTCTTACATAGGCAAATTGCTTTCTTCACTGGACCAACGGGTAATTTTATTTTCCTTCACATCATTGTACCAATCCTTTAATATTCTTGTGTAATTAATCATCAAGAAAAAGCTTTAAGATTAACTATTGGTTTTGTTATTGAATTTTAGTGGGAGGCCTGCTCAATGCAACTTGTGGGAATGCAACCGAACTCATAATAGGACTGTTTGCTTTGTACAAAGGGAAGATAGAGGTGGTAAAATGCTCTCTTCTGGGTTCCATCCTCTCCAACCTGCTCCTTGTTCTTGGTACCTCTCTGTTCTGTGGAGGATTGGCCAACCTCTACGGCGAACAAAAATACGAAAGAGTAAGAAAAATGCTATTTCCCGCATGCCTTGTTTCTAATAGTTTGAGAACTCCCCACTCGAACTTAGCTTGAAGGCTACTTCGACTCATTTACAATATTTTTCTATGCAACAATGAAAAAGTAATTTGAAAAAGCTATATATTTCTAGATTTGAGATCGACAAACATATATGACTAAATAAAGAAGTTATATGTTTTTTTAGTTGAGGAGCCGACTCATAAAATTATTGAGCCAAAATTTTCGAGAAGTTAATGGTGTTTTTACATATGCTTCCACCATGCATATGGTTGATGTTTTCCGACTTGCACTGCAGATTAATTTGTTTAGTTCTGATGCTACTTTATGTTTTCCCATATATTTGAACAGAGACAAGCAGACGTTAACTCTGGTCTTCTGCTGCTGGCCATGCTTTTTCACATGTTGCCATTGATGTTCAGATACGCCATGCCCGACGTTACACTCACAACAAGACCAGTTCTTGATTTGTCAAGAGCTAGCAGTATTATCATGGTCGTCGCCTACTTTGCCTATCTTGTTTTCCAACTAAAAACACATCGCCAACTATTCGAACCAGACGAGGTAAACGATTCTATGCGTAATAGATTAGTTGTTCACGATCACTTGCACTAAATTGTGTGCATTGAGTAATGAATCTGCATCCACGAGCAGGAAGAAGATGGAAATGATGATCTAGTATCAGAAGATGGTCCTGTTCTTGGTTTCAAGAGTGCCATGGTTTGGCTAGTTTCCATGACATTAGTCATTGCTGTCTTGTCTGAGTACGTTGTGGGTACTATTGAGGTACGTTCAAACCAGCTTGTTTCAAGTGTCACTCTTGATATGTAGTTTGTAAAAGCGCAAGAAACTTAATGCATATATATATATTTGTCGTTGAAATAATGAATAGGATGCGTCCGACTCTTGGGGGATATCTGTTAGCTTCATTAGCATTATTTTGCTGCCTATTGTTGGGAATGCAGCAGAACACGCCGGCGCTATCATCTTTGCAGTCAAAAACAAGTTGGTAAGAATCTCATGTCTTCTTACATATGTTATTAGGGAAGTTCATCGGATGAGCATTCATGTGCTAAACTCATCTTGTTTGTCTTTGAGTTCAAGCCTATTTGTGCTTGAGTTGATTCAGATCAGTTTGAGCTAGCTAAATAATTTGTGTTTCTTAATATTCTTCTTTACCGAGACTTACAAATTTTTTATTTGAAGAACTAAGATATATCTTAATTGGTCATGATATTATTGTTTATAAAATAATATAGTCATCCATTTAAATTTTAGATTCTCATTTGAAACTGTTATTGAGTCTTCGTTTTTTTAATATCTTACTGTAAACATATGCATCTGAAATCATTGTTTTTCAACCTACTTCGAGTTGAGCATATAAGCTTGTTTCATATGACTTCAAATCGATCCTTTGTAGAGTTAAATTGAGTCTAATGGAGTTAAATCAAACTTTAAACAACCTGGTTGTTGTGTCAACGAAAAAACTCATGTTCAGTTGTGTAACTGCAGGATATCTCTCTTGGTGTTGCACTAGGATCTGCAACTCAAATAGCCATGTTTGTGGTAAGATTTTGAAGAACCTTAAGAAGTTGATTCATTTGCAATTTTGTGGGTATTGTGAAATTATAATAGGAGTTTGGGAATTTATATTTCATTTGATGGTTGTGTTCAGGTTCCACTCTGTGTGATTGTAGCTTGGATTATGGGCAGCAGAATGGATCTGGATTTAGATCTACTAGAAACCGGATCTCTTTGTATATCCATTGTGCTCACGGCATTCACTTTACAGGTTATATTTCCACACCAAAAATTCTCGTTTTAAAATCTCCTGATGAGCCCCAACAATTCAACGCCATGCCAAATGATGAACAGGGCACTTCCAAAGTTATGGGTCAAGTTTAGCTGGTTTCTTGTGGTTTTAGATTTCATTAATTCATCCCATAAATGCCGCCCATAAATCAGAACGAGCTCAAAATGAGCATCTTTGTTGAAACTTGAAACTTCATATATTAATCTGTAGATATTAGAATAAATGTGACCTGCACTTATCAGAATGAGCTCAAACTTCGGAACCATTTGCAGGATGGGACTTCACACTACATGAAAGGACTGGTTCTGCTCCTGGCCTATATCGTGATTGCAGCAAACTTTTTCGTTCTGAAGACACCACTTCGTAAGTACCTTCTTCTTTTTTGTTGTTGTTGGAATATAAGTTGTTGCGCCAAACTCAGATTCCAGTTGTTAACAAAATAAGATAATATGTCGTAATTCTGATCTTTTTCTTCCCCTTGTCTAGACCAATCAAATGTTGTCAACTTGAGCCTCGGTTCATCATCTGGAGAATCTCTGGTCCTTTGAATGTTTTGATCAAAACTCATCTGAACAAAATGGAGCTGTATCGTTTGATTTGTACGTCTCATTTGCTGGTAGCTTGGAATAATTATGAGGAAAAGAAAAATATCAAGTGCCATGAATCTTCTTCGTGAACTGTGATCGATGATCTTCAAGAGCTATGTGATTTTCAAAAGCTGCAAAGGAAGTCTGTTTTTTTTTTTATAATTTTAATTTGGATATCAGATGCTTGATCAGGATCAGTCGGTGTTATGTACGTACAAGAATGAAAGCCACGAGTAGAGTCCTGATCAGTGATCAGTATTTCTAGGAGGAGCTCAGGTGTTCTTTGAATCTTTGTTTCTTTATATCACATTATATGTGGACCGATTAAGGGGAGTTTGCTCGTGCTACACCAAATCTTTTCCCGTCCTATGGAACAAGAGCTTCAATGAAAATTTGCTTCTATAACATGTATGTCATGCACATCATGTTAAACCAAAATGGAACTACGTCGAGAATTATTCAATGAATAATTAGCCACTTATTTTTCGTTTTCGGGGGTTAATTAATGCTTTAATTTGGTAAGTAATTTAATCGCAATTTCTCACAAAAAAATTAAGTGTTATTCTCAGACTGCCACGTCTTCACATGCCATTGTAAGTGAAATTGAAACATTTAGTGCCAATATTGGTATCAAGCACCGTTACTTTGATATCTATGGGCGTGTATTCTAATTTAACGAGTTTTTTACCAAAAACGAAAGAGAAGATATTTTTTTATATTATTTAGTGGTGGGAGAATTAATTATAATTATGGGAAAAGATAAAATATTTTTAACAACATATATCATGATTGCCCTTAAACTTAAAAATTAATAAAAAAAATACTTGGACATCCAGCTAGCCACCTCAAGGTCAGGGCAACTAGGTTGGGCTGCCCGGAGTTAGCCACTAGCCTAGGGTGGCTAGGTCTGGCCACCCGTCCTTGGAGCGGCCAAGTCGCTAAAGGCGGCCAGATGTGGCCTCCCTTGGCCATGGATGGCCAGGTCCGACCGCTTAATTTTTATATTTTTTTAAATTTTATTTTATTTATTTTATTTTTAAAATCAGAGTATTTTAGTCAATTCAAAATCCTCCCTCCTCCTTTTGTTGATAATTAAACCTAACTTTCTCACTACCCGGTAATATCAAAAAAATTTCTAGTTAAAGCTCTAATTTAATTGATATTTATTGGTACAAAAATATTGATATTTATTGGTACAAAAATATTTACTTCAGTCCACTTGTCCAATTACATGCGAGTAAATATTCAAATCAACTATATCTCTACCGTGGAATTGAATTTATTTTAGCACTTACTATTGCAAATTCGTTGGAGTAGCCCTCTCATTGATTAAAATTATCACAATTAATGGAATTTAATTATTTGTAATCTTCAATTTTGTGTTTATATCTGTAAAAAATATTAGTTGTAGTGATTTAAGTGAAGAACAAGGTTGCTACATCACCTTTGTTGTAGTGCTTGTTATAACTTTGTTAACAAAGTACTTGTTATTGTAAATCCCATTCACTTCCGTTTTGATATGCAGGTGCTTCTTGTGATTTTATTTGATGCTGGTTAGTTGATAAGATTGTCTCTCTCCTCTCACCACACATGACCAACTTCTATAATCGATTACTAAATTATGATTGAGAAGCCAGTAAAAAAAATGATTGAGAATTTGTTTGAACTGTCGATGAGATTATTTCAAATAAAAATTATTTAGGGGTTAATGAAACTAACAATGTCAATTACGCCTATAAATTAAACCATGAATCTACATTAACGGGTTAGTTATAATAGTCTTTTAAGTGTGAATCGTATTCACACAATTTTAATATGATTTGTAGTTCATCCAAAAAATATACTACAAGCCTGTTAATAAGATTATACATCTTTCACCTATGTGAATTTGATTCACGGACTTGTGAGCCTAAAATATAAAAAATAGAAGAGATTAACACCATATTTACAACTTAAACTCACTAACAAGTGTAATTTTATTCACAATAGATTAAAAATAAAATATTGTTTACACTATCAATTTACTTTAAGAATATAAATTAGATTCATAGTTTCACTAACCCTCCCTAAATATTGCATACCCAAACCTAATGTTGAATTTTTTAAAATGAGAGTATTTAGACAATTCAAAATCACTCCTCCCCCCCCCCCACCCCCTTTTGATTAACATCCAAAAATAAAATTATTGGGGTAAAAAACTCTAATTTAATTGATATTTATTGGTACAAAAATATTTACTTCAGTCCACTTGTCCAATTACAAGGGAGAAAATATTCAAATTAACTATATCTCTACTGTGGAATTGAAATTATTTTAGCACTTACTATTGCAAATTTGTTGCATTAGCCCTCTCATTGGTTAAAATTATCACAATCAGTAGAATTTAATTATTTGCAATTTTCAATTTTATGTTTATATCTGTAAAAAATATTAGTTAAAGTGATTTAAATTAAAAAAAGGTGCTACATCACCTTTGTTGTAGTATTTGTTATACTTTTGTTGTATTACTTGTTATAGTAAATCTCATTCCATTCGGTTTTGACCTGCACGCGCTTCTTGTGATCTTATTTGATGCTGGTTGGTTGGTTAGATCGTGCTTCTTGTGATTTTATTTGGTGCTGGTTGGTTGGTAAGATTATCTCTCTCCTCTCACCACTCATGCTCAACTCCTATAATCTATTACTAAATTATGATCGAGAAGCCCAAAAAAAAAGATTGAGAATTTGTTTGAATTGTTGATGAGATTATTTCAAATAAAAATTATTTGGGAGGGCTAGTGAAATTGACCATGTCAATTACAGCTACAAGTTTAGCACAAGTTTAGACCGTAAATCTACATTAATAGGTTAGTAAGATTAATTTTTTAAATGTGAATATGTTCATAATTTTTATATGATTCATAGTTCAATTTAAAAAAATAGTACAAATTGGTTAATCAGATTATATATTTCTTAAATTTGATTCATAGACTTTTGAACCTAAAATATAAAGGATAAAAGAGATTAATATTATATTTATAACTTAAATTCAATAACAAGTATAATTCCATTCATAATTAATTAAAAATAAAATACTATTAATACTGTTAATTTATTTAATAATATAAATTAGATTCTTAGTATCAATTACCCTAATAAATATAGCGTAACCATACTGATGTTGAATTTTTTCTTTGAGAGGCCACTCAATCTACCGATGAATTTCTATAATCGCATAATGGGAAGTTTGGACAAGAGGCACGTACGTGAACCGTAATTTCCGTTCTTGGTGCCCCTCTCCTTGCCAAGTGGCAAACTACAAGTCTCGGCCCCACAAATTAGTTCAACCCAATTCGGTTCAAAGAAACAAAACCTAAGCTCCACGTGGCCTTACGCGCGAGATGCACGTCGCAGCGTAACAGTGCATGGAGAAGCCATCGAGGTATTTTGCACGGCAACGTCGTCGCCCTTGTCAACCTACTCGATGCCTGCAAGTCGGCCAATCAGTAACCGGTGATCTTCTGGCCATGGTCGAGCTCCATCTACGTCTACGGCCTCCATGACAAGGTCTCCTTCTCCGACTATAGCTGCACCGACCAGCCAGCGAGCCTTTGCGCCGCCACTAGAAAAGCCGGGGAGAACACCCACACCGACAACCCCATCTGCGGCCACTCCATCACCGGACTCCGCTTCTTCACCAACCACAGCGACAAGGGCCATTTAATTGGATGGCCGACAGTGTTTGCTTCGATTAGAATGGATGCAAGCGATGTGAGGGGTGAACTGGATTGGCGAGCTGAACATAAGCCTCCAGCTAGTTGGATGACATTTTTTTTGCACAGCTTCGCACTTTTTTATCTGCAAGTTAGCACTTCATCAATGTTGCGTCTATGATGAATACAGTTTACCAGTTGTTTAACCAAAAACCAGCTCCACTGTGTGAGGTAAAAATTGTAAAATTGATCGGGAATTAATTAGAGTTGGGCAATCATGTGGGTTGTTCTTGAAGACTCAAATGAGAACTCTCCTGCTTTATTCTCGGCCGTCTACTGCTGCTTCCAAATCTCACTGGGCGTAGTTATCAGTTACCACTTACTTACCACTTTGAAGCATTAATTGAAAAGTGAAATCTGATCCGTTGATAATTGATCTTGAGCTCAAAACTGCCATGGTTTGATAAACATATCATGCCTAAATCCTAATTATTAGCTAAGATAAAAACAAAACTATAAGGGAATATCTTTTATTTTTTTAATGATGCAAGTAATTAGGAGATTTATCTTTATATAGTTTTTTCCTATGCAATTTATCTTTACATAGTTGATTTGGTGATAGACCTCCCTTTTTATCGCCCGATTAAAATATTATATTTTGAAATTAAACTGTAAGTCGTCTTCACCTTAAATGAATATTATAAAAGGAGAAAAATGATGGCAAATAAAAATGCGGCATTCATTTATTTAGTCGTAGTTGTCTTTACCATTAAATTAAATAAGATGGTCTAGGAGAATTATTATTAGTTTTCAACTAAACTGATTATCATATTTAGGGTTAGAAATGCATGTGAAAATTAGATTTTACAATCCTTTTATATTTACAGTTAAGTTTCTTAATTCTTAAAATTTCGTTTTATATAAACTCATAGAAGATATGGAACATTTAGATATCAATAGGGTACATTATTGATGTGTGAAATATACAAAAAAAATCATGATAATTTTTAAATAACTTATTGCTAATATAAAATTTTCAAATAATTATTTCGGTTAAAGATCATCAGAAAACCAACATTTAATTATTAAAAAAACAATTGTAAGTATTTTGGAGATTATAAAAATTATTAATTTGATGACTAAGAAAACCGTTAATTAATTAATAAGAATAAAAGGCCTTTCCCCTTAAAACCTCCGAGACTAAACTACTTCTTATCTCCGCCGTTCTCGGAGATTCCGTCACCGATGAGGGAGGCCGTGCTCGCACGGCGCCCCCTCTCGGCCCTCCACACCTCGCCGGCGGTGGACGACGCCGGCGGCGGTGATTTCTGCATGTTTAGCGGGCGGCGGAGTCGGCCGGCGTGGCCGAGCTTCGCCTCGATTTCAGTCGAGAGTAATGCAGGGCTCGACAAGGGCTCGCCGGAGGTTCCGACGGACGTTCCACCGGAGGACGGCGGGTCTCCGTCGCCGGACCAGTTTCTGAAGCACCCGCTGGCTCTGCTGGCCCTGGTGCCCAAGGACGCCGCGCTTTTCTCCGCCGGGGCGATCGCCGGCGCCGCCGCTAAAACCCTAACCGCCCCTCTCGAACGCGTCAAGCTCCTCATGCAGGTCGTCGCCTCTTTGCGATTGCATGCGATAGATTTGGTTCTTCTACGGTTTGAAGTTGATCGTATTTGAAAAAGAAAAAGAAAAAGTGGTTTTGGTGATTGATGTTGTTTAGATAGAAGGTGATCCCTGATGATGATGATGATGATGATAGAATGCATTTGGTGTTCTTGTAGACTCATGGGCTACGGGCGGTGGAAGAGGGTGGGAAAAGGGGAATCGGATTCATTGAGGTTGGTTTTACTTTTAAAAGTTCAATTTTTTTGTGTTTTTTTTTTTTGGTATGAGGATATCGAACAATCTCTCTTTTGACATCACTTGTAGGCAATGACCATGATTGGCAAAGAAGAAGGAATCAAAGGATACTGGAAAGGGAATCTTCCTCAGGTACATTGCTGCAATTTTTCTTTGGTGAAGTTGGTTTCACTAGATTGTGTGTTTTTTTATTTTTAAGTGTCTTAAGCTGCATGTATGTCTTGTAACGACAATTCAGGTCATCCGAATTATTCCATATAGCGCTGTTCAACTGTTTGCTTATGAGACTTATAAGGTAACCTTGCCTGGTCATTAAATCGAATTTCTTCAATATTATTTATTTCTTTAGTATATTTTAAGTGTTCCATTTTGCTTTAAACTGCTTGTTTTTTAAATGCAGAAACTTTTCACGGGAGAGGATGGTGAACTCACTGTTATTGGGAGATTGGCAGCTGGTGCTTGTGCCGGCATGACATCCACTCTGGTATGCGGCTAATAATGGATATTCTGCGTTCCTGCTTGCAAAGATTTTTTTTTCCCTGCCTGCCTATTTACTGCTCTTGATAGGTAACATATCCTTTAGATGTTCTGAGATTGAGGTTGGCCGTTGAGCCAGGAGCAAAATCAATGTCTGAGGTAAAGTTGACTGTTTCTTTTGTTTTTTTTCCTTTTTTGAGTTTTGTATTTTATGGTAGCAATACACAGTTTTTAGCGGCTATATTTTATTAACAGGTTGCACTGAAAATGCTACGTGAAGAAGGAATGTCATCTTTTTATAGTGGACTTGGTCCTTCGCTTATTGGCATTGCACCTTATATTGCCGTCAATTTTTGCATTTTTGACTTGTCAGTCCACCAAATTTATTAGTCTTTTTTTTATAAAGCAATTTGTCATTTTTTTCTTTTATATATATATATATATATATATATATAGCATTAACATTTAACAGTATATAAAATTATAGAATGAAGAAATCACTGCCCGAAAAGTACCAGAAGAGGCCTGAGTCCTCTTTGGCAACAGCAATACTGTCTGCAACTTTGGCTACGCTAATGTGCTACCCACTGGATACTGTTCGAAGGCAAATGCAAATGAAAGGGTCGCCTTACAAATCAGTTCTAGATGCATTCCCAGGTGAGTTGTGATGCTTTTGCGTGAAATTATTTCTATCTTGTGTTCATCAGTGTCATCTACCAATGGGTACCCTTGTGGCGACTGCTAGTGCTACCTATTTGCATGTGTACAACTTAAAGCTTATCAAATTTGATAATTTCAGTTTTTAAGTATCCCGTGAAATTTTTCTTTGAAAGACTCAATTAAACCTTAAAACTAGTACCTTTTATTCTCGGTGACTGACATGATCCATTTTCTGGTCTGCGGTTGATAATATTGGTTTTTTGTTTCACTGGAATTTTTATCGGATCAGTCTTTGACTATAACTTATTTCATGGCATTGTGCTCTTCCAAATTATCGAATCTCGTTAATAGTAGTTTTTCTTCCATTAGAAAAAGTTGAGGTTCATAAAGACGAACCAAAACATTTTAGATCATTTAATGAACTGATGACATTTTTTAATTCATGTTTTGCATAGATTTTTTGGTTCAAATATTAGTACAACTGTATTCCTATTTCCAAATTTAAAATTGGGTGTTTTTACCTTGTGACTTTGATGGAAACATGTGTTTGCATGTGGGAACATCAACTTGAAGCTTATTTAGGATTCCTTCTAATGCAGAACTTGAAATTCTGATATTGTTTCTTGCCTAATATTTTTTTAGTTTCACTAACACCATAAAACTTCTGTCGTCCTACAGTTTCCTTTCACAGGCTAATATTTCTTTTTAAGCTTTTCCTGTTATGTATAAATTCATTCAGTTTTTTTAATCTTATTGGAATCAAATATATCCCTTCATGAAATGGTTGAGGCACTTGCCTTCTTTGCAGGTATTGTCGAGCGTGATGGTCTTGTTGGGTTGTACCGGGGTTTTGTGCCCAATGCACTAAAAAATCTTCCAAATAGCAGGTCATTCTAGCTTTCCTTTCCAATAGTTTCACATTTTTAACTCTCTTTTGATATAGTGTTGTAGCCCCAGAGTTGTTGAACTAAGTTTCACTTGTTCTGATGGTTCCTGTTTGTGCAGTATTAAGTTGACAACCTTTGACACAGTGAAAGGCTTAATTGCAGCAGGTCAGAAAGAGTTCCAAAAGATTGTTGAAGAGAACCGTGCAAAGATTGATAATGCTTGATGCAAACTGCAAAGTAGCCAGCCATTGTAGATTTCATAGTCTTCCAAAAGTTATATTGTTGTGAATTATTCTCCTTGTTATGAAACAACTGCGCGTGTTGTACATATGTTGATGTCGTATGTGTCATTGGATGGCATGCAGTCCAACTGGTTGGTTTAAATAACGAAAATCAAATTTGCATTTATTATTATCCACCTAGTCATTTGGATAATCTATGTTAAACGTCACCCAGATCTGAGTGCAAATGTTGCTTAGCCTGCACATGGTAATTTTCCTTGCTAGGAAATTTGCATTTTGATAATTATAATCAATCTAATCCCAAAATGGTTGGGGTTGGAGTGTAAATCATTTTCCCTTGTTTATTTTAAATTACTTTTTTAGTGATTTGCTGCCCGTTTTTGCTCAGAATTTGGAGTTGTTATCGACAATTGGATAACATTTATTCCTTCATCAACCTAAGCACAAATGGTTGGGGTTGGAGAGGAAAACTTATTTATTTCCATGTGGAGTTTTTATATATTTGGCTTAATTTGCTGGCTGTTTGAAATCCAGGGCTTCTATTTACCCAGTTGATTATACAGAGGGCTTACTACCAGATGAGATTGCACTGTAGTCCTGTGGCTCATTTACTGCTTTCCTTCCTACAGTGGGCTGATTTTAACGTTGCTGGTTATCTTGGACCTCTTAGAGTTATTATTTACAAGGTCGTTTTCTTTGCAACAAACGTACAACTTTATTTTTTGTGAAGAAAAATATTACTCTTCCTAACTGATTGTCATTTCTTTTACATTGGTGGTATTTGACAGATTTATGTGGATGGAAAGACAAGTATAATCATTCATGAACGCAAAGCTACCATAAAAGATTTTTACAGTGAGCATTTTGAACTTTATATTTTTATCCATAGTCTTAGCATCTTTTGTTTGTCTTCACGTACAGGGACAATTTATCAAATGAATGCTCTACTTCATCCATTGTTTAACTATCAAAATCATAGATGCACCCTCCTTCAATTCTGAAGCTGCTGAATTACTGCAGGTATGATTTTTCCCTCACTAAAACTTTTAGATAAAGGAATAAGTGATGCAGAAGACGAAAAACAGTGGGAAGTCTGTATGCAGAAGTTCAAGAAAAAGGATGGGGAAAATTCTGTAAACCTCTCTGCAATTGACTTGGAAAGAGAAGATGAATGTGGATTTTGCCTGGAAATAAACAGCAATGTGGTTCTGCCCACCTGCACCCGTGCCTTGTGTATAGAGTCCTTTCTCGATTGGTATGTGAAGGAACAGCCACATGATTGGGACATTTAATTGTTGATGCCATCTCATAGTAAGTTGAGTAACTAACTTCTCTGCAACAGGAGAAATCTAATTTGAGAATTTGGTATAAGAGAGACAGTTCATGCTCATTTTGTTGTAAAAATCTCAAGAAAATGAAGCCTGCTGGTCTATGGGTACTCGTAGATCATTGCGAGATCGTGGACAGTTAAACAGTTTGCAAAGAAAACTTGAACAGACTCAGCATATTCATAGACAAGCTGCCCCTTGTTACTGGAACTGACACTGGTACTGGCGCTTGTAATTATCGAATCAGAAGATCGACATATCTCTCTAGAATTCAGGTAGGAGAAGATTCAGATGGGAATTCATGGGTATTTTTATCAAACAGGTGTCATTCTTCTGCATTATTCAGTATGATTGTTGTATATTTTGGGGAGATCTTTCATTGATTTCAGATACTGCAATTCATGTAAACATGAATATACGTATACATAAAATGCATATAATACACGATTCTTGATTCTAATCTTGTTGGTCGCAAGATGGAATATAAGAAGTTATAGTAGTCTGTTGTCAGGTAATGAGTGAACACTAAAGCTTGCTTTCTTGTAAGAAAACTGCAATGACTTGTTTATGTTTAATTGCATTTACTATTTGCTCGCATTTCTCCATAAGCACGCTATCTTACTTCTTCACGAATGAAATTACTCTCAGTTCTATTATTCCATTTGGGTATATGTTTTCTTATGACGTGCTGTAACATCGTATGATAAGATGCAGTTCTATTATTCAAGTTGGGTATATGTTTTCTTATGACGTGGTGTAACATCGGATAATAAGGTGGGTGGTTGGTTAATGACGTCGGGAAGAAGTGTCATTATTTTGTTTAAGGCTCTAAATATTGCCCTTTAATGGATCCTAGACTTGAGGAGTTGGGGAATCTCTAACTCTTGAAGAGTCCGAACTATTTATTGATGAAGTGTCATGGAATATTTATTGATTAATTTGCACTGTTGCCTTTGTCCTGGCTATGTTAAAAATGAAAATTGAGCTCGAGGCAAAGACGGTCAAGGCACTTCGCCCTCAACGTTGGTTTCGGCGGTCCCATGATGTGACTCTTCGTCTTCTTAGCAAAAAACCAGAGGGTAAGAGGGGGACTAAGTTGTCTATAGGAAGGAAGCTTTGAAGCGGTACTTGATAAGTTCATATGACTCATAAAGGCTACGTTCATTTTGTTGTGGTTGGCGAAAAGATTAGCAATGTGCAATTTTGCAGCTAAATGGTGGCGAACCAAGTTGGCTACTTGGGAGCTATAACCTCTACTTGCAAAATGAATATATAATCAAAGATGCAGCTTTTATTTTGTCTCAAGTCTCCTTCAACTCCTCTAAATTAACATTATAGGTGTAAATATTCAAATCCAGATACCCATTTGAAAAGCAATTCATGATGAAATAGCTGGTACATCCAGTTCGAAGCAATTTTGCCACACAGAATGTGAACACGGCTATTCAAATGTGTTGCGTGATAAATTGATCCATCAGAAAAATGTGAGAAGAGAATGTATATCAGAAAACAATGGGCGGGCAGCCTCATCTTTAGTGAAGCTGGCATTGTAAAAATCAATACAGTTCACACAGAGAGAATATACAGGGCTAGAATGAACGATCTTCTTGAACTATGCCACCAAGTCATGCATCTTCTCCGTCGCTTCCACCAACCTGAGATTCATGGCTGACCCAGAAATGTGCCCCATCTGGTCCCGACACCTTAAATCTGATCAAACAATATGTAAGGTGATTGACAGAAAGCAACATTCTGTGATCATGATTTCAGAATGCTCCACAACATTAGCCACGGTACCTTTCAAGGATAAATTTCCCTCTTTGTACTTTTGGCTCTTCTCATATGCAGCTTCCTAAATAAACCAAATCAATCAACTTTCTTTACACTCGTAGAAATTAGGCCTCAACGAGCAATAAAACTTTGTCATCAGTTTCTTACATATTTCCAGCCCACGATTGATCCACAGCGGACACAGTATATGTCTGCAACAGTGTGCATTCCAGTCGTCATCATTCTCTCTTCTTTCTCTCCAAATGACACATTCACACTGCAGATAAGATAATGTCTAAATCACATTTCCTTCTTCTCAAACTCTCTATCTGACAAAAGTGTTAGCAGCCAATGTAAAATAGAGGGACACATGATCAGGGGAATAAATCCACAACACCGTCACGACACAGATTTGAACACTTGGAAGGGCCCAAAAATAAATTAATGAGAAAAAAAGTCAACAAAGTTTTGCTCGTTTATCACTTATCATGAATGAAATGGAACAGCCCCAACAAACATTTAATAGTCACTACCCTATCTATGACTTCATATCAGCTTGTCTAGCCTATCAAAAGAATTCAGTAACAAGACAACATCAACCAATTATAAAATTAATAAATAATATAAATAACTAGAGCTTGAGATTTCGGAAATGAAACCACTTACACCTTGTTGAAGAGGTAAGCTTTTCCATGCTTGCAATGAAAAGACTGAATAAAGACCACACAAAAATGTCAAGTTACGATAAATTTTCCTATTATAAGGTCAGAGAAAGCCATAAATGATGATTTTTGGTAGAACTAAAGCAACAGTGCTAGTAGATTGTTTATAAGTTTTAGAACAACGTTGATCATTATTTGATATGAATGAATTTGATGTTAGTGAGAACCATGCAAATGACACAGCCTAGCTGGGGCAAAGTGATGATGGAGGTTAAATAGAGTAATGAATGTGTATTTCACAAACATCATATGACAGTAATCAGCCTTGAAAAAAATAAAGATCTGCACATAATAAGCATACAATAGTTACACAATCTTCAAGAAATAGTAAACTAGAGTGAGGAAAAGCACAATCGATTGCCATGTGAAAACTTTTTATACCGTTTTTTTCTTCAAAAAGTAACCTTGAATTTTTTATTAATCTATGAGAATTAAAGAAGTTACGAATTTTTATACATTTATTAACAAAAAGGCATAGCTGTTTCAAATGGTTGGAACTTAAGTCACTTAAAACAACCTTCAACAATGCCAATCTGAAAATAGAAGAAGAAATATCTCAAGAGAGACGAGACTGCAAGGAATATTGAAAGAAATTATTGGCATAAGTGGTGCTCACAATCAGCAACGATGATGAAGGAGAAAACCAAAGAATCAAAAAGTTCCAAATCCTACCATATACGGCATGGTTCACATAACATTGCGACCATGAACTATAGAAAAGCAGCCTCAGTAAGGCTGTAAAGAGGACATTACTGATGAAGCTTCAAAGATGATAGCTCACTTCATATAAATAGAAACGTAACCATACAATGTGATTTGAAACGGCTAATATGTCATATAGTCAATTTGCTCCATGTAAACTGTTTGTAATTGTATCCAAACGAGGGGAAATTCATCCTTCCACTGTTCAAACTACCCGGACTATTTTGGCCGATTGGAGATACTAAATATGACCAACAGTCGTTACATCATCCCGAAAAAACATACAGCCCTCCAGAAACAAAACAACAATAGACACTCAGCCATCATCATTACTAGCTTAAAAAGAGAAACCTATTCACAAAGCCATATAAAGCATTTTTTGCAAATATGAAGCCAGAATTACATCAAAGCACTACCTGCCTGTGCATTACCCTTCACCCATAAAAGTAAAATTTGCTCAACCAATCAACAACAACAGCAATCAATCAGTATGTCAACAGGAATGGCAATACAAGTAAACAAACAAAAAAAGTGAAAGAAGAAAAAAAAAAACCTTGGAGAGGATGTCCTCGAAGAGGGCAAGATGGGTCTGGCAGTGCTTGCAGCTGTACATCTTCCCTTCCAACTGCACAGAGAACAACCTGCCCATCTCCGTACCCTTCCCCACCAACCAGAATCCACCTAAAAAGATGATCTTTCCCAGAATCCGCTTATATGAAAACGATTAAGCAGACGATTATGATGATGATTATGACGATGATGATTATGAAGAAGAGGGCAACCTGTATGTATCAAAGGCAAGGCTTCTGCAGGGATGAGATCTGAGCTTCCCCAAATTTGACACTAATCAATAATATTTTATAGAAATATATCTTATATTATGATATTTCATTTTTAATTTTTCTCTTTATTTTTAATAATAAAAATGTTTTATTACTTTAAAAGATATATTGATAGGGTTTGACGAATTGATTTAATAAATAATATACTAGTAATATTTATCAAAATTATATAGGCCCAAATTATATATTATATAAACTCATCCTTAAATTATTATAGGTTTTACGCGAAAGCTATCATAAAAGCCCAAATTATATATTATCTAAACTCATCCTTAAATTGTTATAGGTTTTACGCAGAAGTTATCATGTAACTGCTTGTTTCATAAAAGTAAAAAAAGAAAGAAAAAATTTTAAGCATGCTTTTGGGGATTTTGCAGGGATTGAAGTATGCATTTTTAATTGTATGCTAATTTTCATGTTGACAGACGAAGGACATTCGGAGAATGACTTGTTAGGGAGAGAGTTTTGGCTGTGAGGTCGAAATAAATTATTCAATAAATTCCAAGGATCACTGTTACCAAAAAATTAACACCTTGCTATCTGAAAGAAGAGACTTCCGTGGTTCTTCAAAAGCTTGAACCTTGCCCTACGCTACCCCATCTGTTTGTACAACACATAACCGCAGTTTTTAATTCCTGAGTGACAAACAGATCAAGCTCTGAAGTTGCAGATGAGGGGCCAATTCTCAAATATACATACCCATTTGGTGAGCAATTCTCTAAATATACATACCCATTTGGTGAGCAATTCTCTTAGAAAAGTTCGCATCCAATGCAAGCAATAATTTAACAAGGAAAGGATGAACAATGCTGGAAGGTAGTACAATGTCTGTCCTCATAAACCAATCGATCAAGCGATAGTGAGAAGTTAA
>JAURVB010009603.1:0-13494 GCA_033002965.1 Piper betle | reverse complement strand
GAATTCATCTCCCTGTGGGACGATACTCAATTTTATCATTATATTATTTGTTTTCGACCGTGTATACTTGCACGTCCTTGAAAATATCCAAACAAGTACCTTTTTGAAAAGTCGAGTAATTATCTTTTCACACTGTGTTCTATTATTAGTTAACAAATTCATTTGCAAATAAACCTAAGTCATAACTGAAAAATAACATATTAATGAACCATGAAGGGAACACTGAGAATGTGTTGGCCCATATCCTAACAAGCAGATAGGGACTGGCACAGGCTTCAAAAATACTAATTCTTTGGTTCTGATTATTGTTTAGTGGTTACCGAGAGTGGTAGCAGGGAATGGAGCCTCAAACTCAATAGGGTCTCAAAATCATCCCATACGGTGGTCAGGGAAATGGCCAACAGTAGGCAGGGTTAGCTGACCCAGGTGAGTGAGGGGAACGTACAGTCCTAGTGCCACCGGAAGTTCGACAAATGTTGCCATTAGCTATTGATGATACTGACCGTTACACTGGGGAAAAGTTTTGGAAGAATGGAAGAGGTATTTATTGGAGGGTACCGAAAAAGCATTTAGCGCTCTGTATGTGCCCCACCGCCATCAAGTGAGGGTTGTAAAGCCATTTTGGGTAACTTAGATGAGTTTTGAGTCAAAACCCAAACAGTTTTCCATGATTCGTATGGTAGTAGACTTTCCCGATGTATTCCTAGGGGAACTTCTAGGGTTACCTCCTAAGCGAGCAGTGGAGTTCGCCATTGACCTAGCACCAGGGGTAACAACAATTTCTAGAGCACCATATCGCATGGCTCTAGCAAAACTCAAGGAGTTAAATAGTCAACTAGAAGAGTTGTTGCAAATAGTTTTCATCCAACCAAGTGCTTCACCTGGGTGTAACGACCCACAATTTTTCACGATATTGTGGGCCTTGCGGGCCAGGTGTTACTCACAAATTTAACAAAACCAACCCTATAACAACCTGTCCTAACCGGACTAGGTGTCACTTAAAAAGTTACAAGAATAATATGAAAACAAATAAGTCTAGCATTTCTAACTCAAAAAAATTATTTTCAAATGACAATGCATGAAGTAATTATCCCATATTATTGGACCGTTTTCGAGAGCCACATTTATGACACAAGAAAAGTAAAAGGAGAAGTCCGCTTATTATCCGTTCACCACTTGCATTGCTAGATGTCGTTTCTTAGTCTTTAGTTCCAGCTACTAACCTGCAGAGGCAATTCCGAGTTAGGGATTAACCACTAAGCCATATAATTAATTAAAACAAGTCCATAAACTCCCTATCATTATCTATAATATTGGCAGTTGTGACCATTCCAACTTGTCCATTTATTAGTTGATGGTTCAGTCCCGTCCATTAGTTGGCTGATGGGTCAGTCCACCATGTCCATCTATTGGGTGCTGGGTCAGTCCATCATGTACGTCACCGGCTAGCGAGTCCAATCCGCCTTGTCCGTTATCGGCTGGTGAGTCCAATCCACCATGCCCATTAGTTGGCTAATGGGTCAATCCACCATGTCCATCTATTGGCTAACGGATCAGTCCACTATGTCCTTAATTGGCTGGTGAGTCCAATCCGCCATGTCCAATCTATTCACTGATGGGTCAGCCACCATCTCCATAATTTGCTAGCGAGTCCAATCTGCCATGTCCAACTTTAGTGGCTGAGAGGGCAGCCCATCATGTCCATTACCGGCTGGCGAGTCCAATCCTCCATGTCCATTATCGGTCGGTGAGTCTAATCCACCATGTCTGTAATGGGCTGGCGAGTCCAATCCGCCATGCCCAATTTATTGGCTGATGGGTCAGTCCATCATGTCCATTATTTGATTATAAAGGGCGTAGCCCGTATCAGACTGTGTTAATTCCTTAACCGCAGTTGCACTCGGTGCATGGTGGTCAAATTTGGGCTCAAGCTAACTAGGTTATCCACAAGGGAAAATACAACATTTTAAATAATTATATGGACCTGGATATTTCAAACTTGCAGCTTCGACCAATGATCCTAATCTAAACGAGGACATAAAATTATACATAAGTATAATTTTATTGGAGTAGAAATGCATGCAACTAAATAACGAATATATATATATATATATATATATATATATATATATCACAATTAAATTTTAACAATATTAAATATTAAACTATTCATGTCATATAATCATTTAAATCCTACTTTACATTAATAATCTAGATAATAATTAACAGTTAACGAATAATAAAACAATTATCAACTTATACACAAATATTTAATTAGTATTATTAGTATATTTTCCTTCGGTTATAATTTTTTTAATCGCTATTATTATATATAGTAATTTAATTAATTAAGTTGTTCACTTAAATTATTTAAAATAATTTGTACTCATAAATATTATTAATACAATTATTTCAAAATATTTGACTCTATAAAGCTTTTAACTTTATTTATTTTCATTATTCTCTTTAGGTTCGGCGCTACTGATTGGTACCTGACTATAGTTTAATAATCCATTTTCAAATTAATGACTCGTTATTAAAATAATCATTTTATTTACCTAATATTAAATTTAATATGGTAAAGGTAAAATCTATATTTTATTAATTACTTGCAACCCTCCAATTTAATTTAATCGTTTGAATTTCGCCGATTAATTATCGACCTTTTATCATTACCGTATTTTTATTACTCGTAGCGATTTCATACAGTAATTAATTAGATTTATAACTTTACCCAGAACCCATTAAAATAATTATTTTAAAGATTTATTACGAGTTTTTATTATTTTTAACTCGAGTTGGTATCGAGTCAACCAGTATTTACAGAATTGCCACCAGCCTTCTTCTTCTTCTTCTCCAGCATGCTCTGTTCCCGACTCCAGGCCCTCCAGCCGCCGCCGCCGCCGACCACCTCTGGCCGCTGTCAATCTTTGTCAACTAGCCCTGCCCTACCCTTGCGGTATCACCCCGGCCAACTCCGGCGATCTTCCAGCCGCGACGACGCCCGTATCGCCTTCCTAACGGCTCGCCTGTTTTTGCCGCCGTCACCACCCAGAACGATCAGATTTCTTGCCCCACTATCGTCGCCCCTGTTTTTGCGGCCAATACTATTTTTTGCCATTTACCACCTCAGGCTGACATCCACACACACGAGATTGTCCCTACACTGATCGACGACGTTGGAACAACCCTCGGCGCCGATTCCTAGCAACTTTGCCTATGCCTCCCCATCTTGCCGAAACAGGGGACTCGTCGACCCAATTAAAGTTTAATTTTTGCTTAGTTTCTTTTTTGTTGATTTTAAATTTTAATCCTCACGATTATAAGTTTTATTATCAAATTAAAATATGCATACAAGAAAATTAAGAAGAGGGAGATAGGAAGAACACCTAAGCAAGGAAGGAGACACGCTGGCAAGGAAGAGGAGAAGAAAATCCGAATGTAGGCTAGGGTGGACGACGTCCTTTATAAAATGAAATGATGGCTAGGGTTTGTGGAAACAGACCAACACCCATATTTTATTCCTTTAACTGGGTAACCGGGTAAAGAATAAAATATTTAACAGGGTAGACTTAACCAGGTAGAGAATATAATATAATTAATATTAATTCTCTAACGTTCGATCCTTCCCTGATATTATAAATCCAATCACCCCCTTGGTAGGAGATGTCTTTAGGTACACAAACTCCCCAATTTGGAACTCAAGGTCCTTCCTTCGAGTATCTGCATAACTCTTTTGTCGATCCTGAGCTGCCTTAAGTCTTTGCTGAATGAGTTTCAACTTTTCAGTTGCTTCCCTCACCATTTCTGGCCCGACAATAATTGCTTTGGTAGACTCCAGCCAGCACGCTGGAGATCTACAGAGCCTACCATATAAGGCTTCAAATGGTGCCATCCCTATACTGGCTTGGTAAGAGTTATTGTTGGGGAATTCAGCCTAGGCTAAGTGTTTCTCCCAGTCGCCTCCCCAGTCAAGAATGCAAGCTCTTAACAAATCTTCCAAAGTTTGAATAGTCCTCTCACTCTGCCCATCAGTTTGGGGATGATATGCTGTACTCAACTTAATTTGAGTTCCCATGGCTTTTGGAAAGCTTACCAGAAATGTGAGGTGAATAGAGGATCGCGGTCGAAGACTATCTCCTGTGGAATCCAATGCAGTTTGACAATATTGTCCACATATAATCTTGCCAGGTATTCCGCCATTCTCATTGATTTTGTGGGGATGAAGTGAGCTACCTTAGTTAGTCGGTGCACAGTTACCAATATGAAGTCATGCTTCTTCTGAGTCCTTGGGAGCTGTGCAATAAAATCACATGTGACACACTCTCATTTCTAAGTTGGTATTTCTAAAGGTTGTAATAGTCCTCCAGGTAGTTTATGTTGGGCTTTGATCTATTGGCAAGTGTAACACTTTGAGACAAAATCCACAACATCCCTCTTCATCCCAAACCACCAGTAGGTTCGTTTTAAATCCTAATACATTTTATTAATTCCAGAGTGTATCGAGAACTTTGAGCTATGAGCCTCCTCCAAAATATCCCGCCTCAGTGCATTATCCTTGGGTACTCACAACCTTCCTCTAAATCTGATCACACTATTTAAATCAGCTACAATGTCAGGAATCTTGTCTAACATTTTATTCAGCTCCTCATCACCTATTTGTGCTAACTTAACACAATCAACTAAATAATTGGAAACAACCAGATTTGCTAGTAAGCCTGTTAGTTGCTCCACCGGGTTGATCGCTACCACTTCTGCTGACATGGCCCAAAGTCTAGCTAATTCCGTACAAGAAATGTCTCCAAATCTTCAGGACTAAAACCACTGCTGCCAATTCCAAGTCATGGGTTGCATAATTTTGCTCATGAATCTTCAATTGACGAGAGGCATAGGCCACCACCTTACCTTCTTGTATAAGGATGCATCCTAAACCTAACAATGACACATCGCTCAAGACTACGAATCCATCATTACCATTTGGCAGTGTCAAGACTGGTGCTTTAGAAATTGGTGTCACTTCAGGAGCTAGGTCAATGGCAAACTCCACTGCCCACTTAGGAGGTAGCCCTGGAAGTTCGTCTAGGAATGCACATATTCCTAGACTGAATCCTCCCCTGAACCAAATTGGCAAACGCCAATGCTTTTTTGGACAACGGGCTCTGGAAAATGTTGTCCATTGAAAGCTGCCACAAATTCCGCCCACGCGAGGGAGGAAATCTCACATCAATGGAAAGTGGTTTTCACCATTGATTTCCACCAGTAAGATGCTTCCCCTTGAAGCATGCATGTTGCCAATCTCACTTGATGGCGGTGGGGCATAGATAGAGCTCTAAACATTTTTTTGGTAATGTCAATTCAGCTCTATTCTTTCTAAATTTTTGCACAGTGTAGTAGTCACTATCATCACCTGCTAGCGCCACCACTTGTTGGACTACTGGTGGACGCTCCCTTCGCTTGTCCGGGTCAGCTAACCCTTCCCGCCTATGGGCACTTCCCTGACCACCATCTGGGGTGATTCTGGGACCCGCTGCTGAGTTTCAGGCTCCATTCCCCGCTACCACCCCCAGTAACAGCTGAACAATATTTTGAACCATAGAATTTGTATTTTTTTGAAGCCTGCGATAGTCTCTATATGGCCATTAGGATCTTGGCCAACACATTCCCTGTGTTCGAATTAGACTGCGCAGATCAGCTTGACTGTCTACGGGTGCCGGCCATCTGAAACATCGAACCATAATGGATCATTATACGTTCTTGTTTCAGTTTTGACTTACGTTTATAAGCAAATGAATTTGTCAATTAATAACACAACACAGAGGGAAAAGATAATTATTGAACTTTTCGACAAGGTACTTGAGTCATAAAATGTGAGCTTGTGGGAAACCGTACACTAATACCACCTGTAACGACCTGCCTTTTTTCACAATATTGTGGGCCTTGCTGGCCAGCTGTTACTCAAAAATTAAACAAAACCAACCCTATAACAACCAGTCCTAACCGGACCGGGTGTTATTTAAAAAGTTACATGAATAATATGAAAACAAATAAGTCTAGCATTTCTAACTCAAAAAAACTTATTTTCAACTGACAATGCATGAAGTAATTATCCCATAGTCTTCGACCGTTTCCCAGAGCCACATTTATAACACAAGAAAAGTAAAAAGAGAAGTCCGCTTATTATCCATTCACCACGTGTGTTGGTAGAAGAACCACCCTTTTGTCTCTTAGTCTTTAGTTCCAGCTAGTAACCTACGGAGGTAATTCCGCGTTAGTGATTAACAACTAAGCCACATAATTAAATAAAACAAGTCCATAAACTCCCTATCATTATCTATAATATTGGCACTTGTGACCATACCAACATGTCCATTTATTAGCTGATGGTTCAGTCCACCATGTCCATTAGTTAGCTGATGGGTCAGTCCACCGTGTCCATCTATTGGGTTATGAGTCAGTCCATCATGTACATTACCAGCTGGCGAGTCCAATCCGCTATGTCCGTTATCGGCTGGTGAGTCCAATCCACCATGCCCATTAGTTGGCTGATGAGTTAGTCCACCATGTTCATCTATTGGCTGATGGATCAGTCCACCATGTTCGTAATTGGCTGGCGAGTCCAATCTGCCATGTCCAATTTATTAGCTGATGGGTCAATCCATCATGTCCATTACCGGCCGGCGAGTCCAATCCGCCATGTCCGTTATCGGCTGGTGAGTCCAATCCACCATGCCCATTAGTTGGCTGATGGGTTAGTCCACTATGTTCATCTATTGGCTAATGGATCAGTCCACCATGTTCGTAATTGGCTGGCGAGTCCAATCTGCCATGTCCAATTTATTTGCGGATGGGTCAATCCATCATGTCCATTACCGGCTGGCGAGTCCAATCCGCCATGTCCGTTATCGGCTGGTGAGTCCAATCTACCATATCCTTTAGTTGGCTGATGGGTCAGTCCACCTTGTCCATCTATTGGCTGATGGGTCAGTCCACCATGTCCGTTACCGGCTGGCGAGTCCAATCTGCCATGTCTGTTATCGGCTGGTGAGTCCAATCCACCATGTGCGTAATTAGCTAGTGAGTCCAATCCGCCATGTTTAATTTATTAGCTGATGGGTCAGTCCATCATTTCCATTATTTGATTATGAAGGGCGTAGCCCGTGTCTGACTAAGTCAATTCCTTAACCCCGGTTGCACTCGGTGCATGGTGGTCGAATCCAGGCTCAGGCTGACAAGGTTATCCACAAGGGAAAATACAACATTTTAAATAATTATACGGACTTGGATGTTTCAAACTTGCAGCTACGACCAATGATCCTAATATGAACGAGGACATAAAATTATACATACGTATAATTTTATTCGAGTAGAAATGCAAGCAACTAAATGACTAATATCTATATCACTATGAAATTTTAACAATATTAAATATTAAACTATTCATGTGATATAGTCATTTAAATCCTACTTTATTTTAATAATCTAGATAATAATTAATACTTAACGAATAATAAAACAATTATCAACTTAGACACAAATATTTATTACTATTATTAGTATATTTTCCTTCGATTATAATTTTTTTAATCGATACGATTATTTACAACAATTTAATTAATTAAGTTGTTCACTTATATTATTTAAAATAATTTGTATTCATAAATATTATTAATACAAGTATTTTAAATTATTCGACTCTATAAAGTTTTGAACTTTATTTATTTTCATTATTCTAGGTTCGGTGGTAATGATTGTTACCCAACTATAGTTTAATTACCCATTGTCTACATTAATGACTCGTTATTTAACTAATCATTTTATATACCTAATATTAAATTTAATATGGTAAAGGTAAAATCTATATTTTATTAATTACTTATAACCCTCCAATTTAATTTAATCATTTGAATTTCGCCGATTAATTATCGACTATTTATCATCACCTTATTTTTATTACTCGTTGCGATTTCATACAGTAATTAATTAGTTTAATAACTTTACCCATAACCCATTAAGATAATTATTTAAAGATTTATTACGAGTTTGTATTATTTTTAACTCAAGTCGGTATCGAGTCAACCATTATTTACAGAATTGCCATCGCCCTTCTTCTTCTTCCCCAGCACCATCCCCTGTTCCCGACAGTAGCCGCCCTCCCGCCGCCGCTAGCAATTGTCTCCGACGGCGGTCAATAGTCGCCACCAAGACTTGCCATGCCATTGAGGCATCGCCCCGGCCAACTCAATTAATGCTACCAGATTAATGCTACCCGATTAATTATTTACCCATTTTATTATTTACTAGGTTAAATAAAATATGGGTCTAGGGGTGTTTTCACATACCTTGGCCGTCATTTTCATTTTTATGAATTTGAAAGAGGACGTTATTTTTGGTAGCCGCCTAGTTCTCCTCTTCCTTACCAGGGCTTCTTCCTTGTTTGGGTATCCTTCTTATCTCCATATTCTTAATTTTCATGCATTCATATGTCTATTTAATTGACACTAAGCTTGATAAACATGAGAAATAAAGTCTGAAATAAAAAATAAACAATAAGAACTTAACTGGAAACTGGAATCCCGTCCATGGCCGAGTAGTCTAAAATTTTGGCAAGATGGGCAACCGTAAGAACAATTTCAAGGCAGCCCACACAACCCCTACGACCTCTCTTGCTGCTGGTTCAAAGGGAGGGCTCGCCATGTCCTGGTTTCCGGTGTGTGGCGGAATTGTAGTGATGAATGGGTGGAGTTGCAAGGGTGATGGAAGTGGCGACATTTTGCTGCAATATATGCTGTAATGGATGTTCAGAGGAGTAGACACTGGTTGTCCTTCATCGATAGCATCATGGGTTCTTTCACAGCAGTTCAGGCCGCAAGAATAGTCCACAACGGACGACCTTCTCGCCGGAATTCATGGTGGCGAAGTGCAGAAGTGGGGAGAATGACCATACTCCATGCAACGTCCAAAGGTGGCCAATCTTTCCTGTTTTGCTGCCAGTTCGAGTCCGTGGAACATCTAAATTGGAGCAAGGTGCAAGAAAGGAGGGGTCTTGAGGCTGGGAGAAGAGGAACATGTCTGGTTTGGTGCAGTACGGTGTCTTGGATTGCTGTTGTAAAACACGCACATAAGGCTTCCTCGCTTGCTGATTTTATCTTGTAGTTGATGCTTTGTTGGGATGTTTAAATGATGGTTCGATTGGGTGCCAAGATAAGGGTTGGAGAAGAAGGAAGTGGGCTGTTTTTGGTTTATGGGTAAAGTTACTAAACTAATTAATTATTATACAAAATCGCCACAAATAATAAAAAAATACGGTAATAATAAACGGTCGATAATTAATCGGCGTACTACAAGCAATTAAATTAAATCGGATGGCTATAGGGGATTAATAAAATAAAGATTGTACATTTACCATATTAAATTTAATATTAGGTAAATAAAGTGATTAATTTAATAATGAGACAGTAATGTACAAAATAGGTTATTAAACTAAAACGGGAAAAAATCACAAGCGTTGAACCTAAATAACACAATGAAAATAAATAAAGTTCAAAGCATTATTTAGTTGAATAATTAAAAATAATTAAATTAGAAATATTTTTGAATTAGAAAAAATACAAATTATTTTAAATAATTTAATCGAACAAGTTAATTAATTAAATTGCTATGAATAATGATAGCGATTTAAAATTATAACCGTAAACTAAATCATCAAGATCATGGTTAAGTAATAAACATCTCAAAGGAAAATATACTAATAATACTAATTAAATATGTGTTTATCAGTTAGTAATTATTTTATCAATTGTTTAGCATTAATTATGATTTGGATAATTAATTTAAAATGTAAAGTAGGGTTTAAATGATTATGTCACATGAATAATTAATTACCTCACTAGATTTGCTGAGAATTTAATATTTAATATTTTTGAATGGTTGCATACGTATGTTGTCAAATTTTAGTAATGATATATATATTAGGCATTTAGTTGCATGCATTTCTACTCGAATAAAATTATGCTTATGTATAATTTTATGTTCTCGTTCAGATTAAGATCGTTGGTCACAGCTGCGAGTTCACTTACAAACTATCGAGGTCTGTATAATTATTTGAAATGTTGTATTTTCCCAAGCTGGTAGCCTTTGTGAGCACTAATCTCAGTATGAACTGGGAGACAATTTCTAATCTCAGAATGAACTGGGAGACAATGACTAATCTTAGCATGACCTGAGAGGCCGCCTAATCTCAGAATTAACTGCGATAATGTAGGAGACAATTAGTAATCTCAAAATGGCCTGAGATACTTTTACAAATCTCATAATGACCTGAGAGACTATTACTAATCTCAGAATGACTTGAGAGATAATTACTAAAAGACTTGTGAAACGATAAGAAAGACGGATAAAATGATAATAGGGATTATATTGAGTTGTTTCATTTAGTTATGTGGCTTAGTGGTTTTATCACTAACGTGGAATTGCCTCTGCAGATGAGCAGCTTTGGACTGAAGAATAAAAGTGACCCAGGTTTGCTGAATTGATAATAAGTATTGTACTCCCTTATTATTCTCTTGTGTTATAAATGTGGCTATGGGAAACGGTTTGAGACTGTGGAACAGTTATTTTATCTATTGTCATATATATCAGAACATGTTTTTTTTTACGATTTATAAATTTTAGACTTATTTGAAGTATTAAAATTCATGTTCTGGAATTATTTACCATGTTACGATTCATGTTCTTGCATGTTATATATACATTAACTATATTTTTAAGTAACGCCGGGCCGGTTTGGACAGGTGGTTACAATAATAAGCTTGATAAACATGAGAAATAAAGTCTAAAATCAACAATAAACAACTAAAACTAAACTGTAAACTGAAATTAGCCATGGCCGACGAGTGCAAGATTTTGGGCAAGGATGGGCGACTGTAAACAATTGCAAGGCAGCCGCTCACAACCCTGACGACCTCTTTGGCTGCTGGGTCAAAGGAATGGCTCGCCTAGACCCTTGCTGCCGATGGAAGGTGGAGTTACAGCAGTTTGTGGGCGGAATTTCAAGGATGAACGCTGATTCCAGACACCTATACTAGTTTGCCGGCCAAGGCTTATGCCGTGGATGCTCACATCGCTTGGGCTTGATGTTGGGTTGTCGTGCAATGAGAAGGGAAGTGTTCCCAATGGTGCTACTGGCCGGACGGAGATCACCTTGCAGTCTGGGTGGTGCTGCTGGCTAGGAGCCGCGTCTTGGTGCAGAACAGAGTTTTGATGTGGATAGTTGCTGTAAAGCACAAACTTTATGTATCCAATTGGATTGCTAGGGAAGGCGCTAGCATCTGGTTTTGGGTTGAAGAAGAAGGTGCCAAGACCTGTTTTCTGGTGTAAAACAGAAGGTAGGAGAAGGACGTTGGGGAAGAAGAAGATGGCAATTTTGTAAATATGGGTTAACAGATACGGCTCGAGTGAAATTAATACTATCTCGTAATAAATCTTTAAAAATAATTATTCTGATGGGTTATGGGTTAAAGTTGCTAAACTAATTAATTATTGGATGAAATCAACATGGACATAAGTAATAAAAAATACGGTAATGATAAACGGTCGATAATTAATCGGCATACTATAACCGATCAATTTTAAATAGGACGTTTATAAGGGATTAATGAAATAAAGATTTCACCTTTAACATATTAAATTTAATATTAGGTAAATAAAGTGATTTTTTTAATAATGTGTCAGTAAGCTAGAAAATGGGTTATTAAACTATAATCGGGTAAAAATTACAAGCGTTGAACCTAAATAGCATACTGAAAATAAATAAAGTTCGAAATTTATTGAGTTGAATAATTTCAAATAATTGTATTATAAATATCTTTGAATTAGGGTAATAAAAATTAATTTAATCGAAATACTTAATTAATTAAATTACTATTAATAATGATATCGACTAAAAATTATAACTGTAAACTAAATCATCAAGATCGTTAGTTAAGTAATTAGCATATCAAAGGAAAATATACTAAAAATAATAATTAAATATTTGTTTATAAGCTAATAATTATTTTATTTTTTGTTAAGTGTGAATTATAATTTATATAATTAATTTAAAATGTATAGTAGGATTTCAATAATTATGTCACATGAATAATTTAATATTTAATATTGTTTAATTTTAATCATGATATATATTAGTCATGTAGTTGCATGCATTGCTACTCTTATAAAATTATATTTATGTATAATTTTATGTTCTCATTTAGATGAGGAACATTAGTCACAGCTGCGAGCTCACTTACAAACTATCCGGTTCGTATAATTATTTGAATTGTTGTATTTTCCCATGTTGGCAGCCTTGGTCGGCCAGAGCCTCGATTGGACCACCACCCACCGAGTGCAACCATGGTCAATGAATTGACTGTGAGATCTCTCAACTTAGTCCCACTTCTAATACCTACTTGGAGAAAATCCAGTTTATAAGTGAGAATGGACTATAAATCTTTAACTTGGATTAATTATTTTTAAGAAATGACTTAGGCCCATTACGTTGCACTTTGGGCCGGGTCGTTACAGGTGGTATCGGAGCCCGGTTTCCCACTAGCTCACATTTTATGACTCATGTACCTTGTTGAAAAGTCCAATAATTATCTTTTTCCACTATGTTGTGTTATTAATTGACAAATTCATTCGCTAATAAATCTAAGTCATAACTGAAACAAAAAAGAAATACTAATGAACCATGATGGTTTGGCATTTTAGATGGCAGGCACTCGTAAACAGTCAAACCGAGCTACTCCACCCAATGCGAACACTGAGATTGTATTGGCTTAGATCCTGACGCCCATGCAGGGACTGGCCCAGGCTTCAGAAAATACAAATTCTGTGGTTCAAAATATTGTTCAGCGGTTACCGGGAGTGGTCGCACGGCATGGAGCCTCAAACTCGGCAGCGGGTCTCAGAATCACCTCAGATGGTGGTCAGGGGAGTGCCCAAGGGTCGGAAGGGTTAGCAGACCCAGACAAGCAATGGGAGCATCTAAACCCAGTGCCACTAGTAGTCCAACAAGTGGTGCTGCCAGCTATTGATGATAGTGACCGTTACATTGGGGAAAAGTTCGGGAAGAATGGAGCTGAACTTTTTATTGGAGGGCTGGATTGACATTACGAAAGAAAAAGCATTTAGGGCTTTTTCTGTGCCCCACAGCCATCAAGTGAGGGTTACAAAGTCTTTTTGGCTAAATCAGTTGAGTCTGGGTCAACACTTAAAGAGCTGTCCATGATTCCTGTGGTAGCAGAATTTCCCGATGTATTTCCAGATGAACTTCCAGGATTACATCTTAAGTGGGCAGTGGAGTTCGCCATTGAGCTAGTACCTGGAACAACACTAATTTCTAAAGCACCATACTGCATGGCTCTAGCATAACTCAAGGAGTTGAAGAGTCAACTAGAAGAGTTGTTGCAAGTAGGCTTCATCCGACCAAGTACTTTACTCTTGGGAGGCCTATTC